>NW_010729090.1:5494922-5592135 GCF_000365185.1 Nelumbo nucifera
GGAGTGTTGGAATAATGTTAAAATAACTTAGTTGCAGATGTTAGGGCCTGTTTGGCTAATTAAAGTGTTTTTTATTTCGTTTTTTATTTCTGTTATGTCTGTTATTGTACTCAGGGGCACAAGGGTCTTTTCCCTTATTATTTCTGTCGCTCTATATATAGTAAAATAAACACTGGCGCTGCTAGGACTGTTACATTGCAAACCTTCTCTCTTCTCTCCTCCCTTCTCTTCTCTTCTTCTTCTCTTCTCTTCTCTCCTCTTCTACTTATCTCTGGCCGGCTACACTGTCAAGAGAGGTCTAAACCCTAAAGCATGATGTAGGAAGTGGATCCTCTTCCAAAATTGAATTGTCCCATATAGGATTTTTTGGCCTTACATTGGTTCGTTTAGTTCAAGTCAGCCACAAAGTAAAGTGGCCAACTAAGATAACTTCAGCTCTTCTTCCCTAGACCCTAGTCAATGCTTCTCTATTGCTCATCTACAGCATAAAATGTGCCAGATTGAGGTTGTTCATATGTATATTGAGATTCTGAAATGCACCCAACAGGTGGAAGTTCTACAGAAAAAGTTGTTACTTTGTTAATTGCTGAAACTGAAATGTGTCAACCATCCTTATCCTTGAATGTTTTCAACTACTGAATTGCTAAGTTCCAGGATTTTTCTTATTGTGTTTGCTATTAATTATTTATTATTTTTGAAAGGTGAAATTTTGATAGTGATGACTGTATTACTGTGGAGGGAGAGAGCCCCTCAAGCTGTACAAAGGAATATAACCAGTAGTATATGTGTTTCTATAGACAAAAAATACAAAAGGCAACCTCGCATGGATTTGATTATATCCATGTGACTTTCTATTAATTATATCAGAGCCATCTTGACTTTCTATCAATGTTGTAAGGCCATGTTTGGGAGTGCTTATGTTAAAAATAAGTGCTTATTCAAATAAGCTCTTGCATTTGGCACCCAACTTTTTCAAAAGAATAAGCACTTATTTTATATTGGGCATTTGGTAGTCTTTTACTCTAATAAGCACTTAAATAAGTATTTGTGACTACTTTGTCCTTCATTTTCTTTCAAATTTTCAAAATATACCCTTTGAAAGCAGTTTTATTAAAATACTTTTATAAAAACACTTTTGTGAAAGTACTTTTATAAAAGCACTTTTATGAAAGTACTTCTATGAAAGTACTTTTATAAAAGTACTTTTACGAAAGCACTTTTAAGAAATTACCCTTACGAAAGATCTTTTAGGAAAGCACTTTTATGAAAGCACTTCTGTAAAAGTACTTTTACAAAAGTACTTTCATAAAAGTACTTTTAAAAAATTCAACTAGGGATAATTTTATAAGTGGTATTTAAAATTCAATTAGGGATAATTTTGGAAGAAAAAAGTTGAATAAGTGCTCATTGTATAAGCACTTAAAAAAAGCTGGAAATTTGGGCTTAAAAAATAAGCCCTTATTTTTAAAATAAGCACTTATTTCAGGTTTATTTCCCAAATACCAATAAGTGCTTAATGGCCCAAGTAAGCACTTATTTTGAATAAGCACTCCCAAACATGGCCTAAAACTCGGATTTGTCTGGATGGTCGGACTGTCAGGGAACCAGAGGGCAATCCAGTTTTTAAAATTCCAATCTGACCCCACTATTAAGTATTAACCTGGGCAAACCATTGAACATCATCTGGGTTTTAGTAACCTAGCTGCTTTTCAACAATCTGCATGTGTCACTGCTTCATCATAGAAAATGACAATAAGGGGAATCATATTCATAACCTCTTATTTACAATCTATTGTATGCTACCATTAAGCTACCAAGCCATTTGTATTTATTTTTTGTTTGTTAATGCCTACGTTGACCATTTTTGTTTTTTGCAAAAACATGATTTACAGGACTTGAACCTAAATTACTTAGAATGAAGATAAGAAAAATAACCATTAAAAAGTATATAATATATTATATATTTATATATATGACCTCATGGGTCATTGGGTCAACCCAGTGGTTGAGCTGTTAGTCCTGCAACCTGGTGGACTTTCCAGTCTGGTAAACAGTCTGAGTCTTACAACATTGCTTTCTGTCACTGGTTCTATTGAACACCATAAGATGTTACATTACTGTTGAGAGATTTATTAGATTTACGTCACTGCTGTTATTATTAGTTTACGGCTGGTGTTATAGCTTTGTATTATTCTTTGATTAGTAAGCTGCTGTTATACCTTTATAGTTGGTTGATTTCTGTTCTTATTTCTTTTTTATATATATTCGTTGATATATGCGACCAGGGGTATTATGGTGTTTGTATCTGATTTTATAACTTGGTGTATATATGGAAAAGAGGGGCACATGCCCAACTTCTGCTTTTCTTCCACACTTTCTCTTTTTTTTTTTCTTGCTTATTCACCTTTTCTATCTTTAATGTAGATTCAGCAATTGCTTTGTTATTTCTTTAGTTCTTGCAATAGAAGTTGGTATCAAAGCCAAGTTCAAGAAAGTTCTTGGGTAATGTCCATGTAGTTTTAGGACCAGTGAACTGCATGGAGAATTGGAGAGACTGGTAAATTCAAACTGGATTGCCTGGTTCTAGATGAGTATCGGAGTTCCTATTTTAGGGGTAATCTCTAGGGGCCATTACTTGGTGTAATGGTAAAATCTCAGTCTGACAAGTGTGAGAACATTGGTTTGAATCAAAGAGTAGCCATTTTGTGCAAAAATTGCCAAAGGTTAGGTTTGTGTTCAGTCTATCCCTCCCAAGACCCTAGATAACTGGGACCAATAATTGGACATGTTGTACTGGCCTTACAACTGTTTTATAGAATTTTCTTTTTAACCTGAATGGTGTTCACTTATCACATAAGGCTTCAGTTGCACTCCATTTTGCCCATTCTGCTCTAATTTTGTGGTGTTCAAATTGTATTTATTGAATAAATAGAGAGCTATTACATGTGTTGGATTTTATGACACCATTCAATTTGTTATACTCAAACGGTAAGATGTTCCAAGTTCCCCTTAGAGTTTTCAGGTATACATGTTTTGTACATGTTTTTGGTCCTTATTGTTCAAAGCTTGATCTTAAGGTGACTAAATGCGTATTTCTTGGGTATAGACAAATCAGAAGGGATACTGTTATCCTTTCTTTGGTAGTCAGTTTGTGTAATGTGAATTTTTTTAGTCCATTCCATATTTTTCTGGTGATTATTCACAGGGAGTGAGTAGTCGTAGAGAAAAGGTGTCATTTCCATTAGATATTCCTTTGCTTTGTACAGTTTCTAGCACTCTTCTTGCTACTACTTACTAGGCCTTTACCTCTCTTAGTTACCTCTAATGGTTCATATCCAGGTATGCATCATTCCAATATGGCACTTGCTTCAGTTGTCATGCTTATGTTTCCTTCTCTTGTTCTTTAGTAATCTTAGTCTTCCTATTGTCTTGCGTAAAGGCAAACACCATTCCTTTAATGCTCATTATACTTTTCAGTATTTATCTTATTAGTTATCATCTCCATCCTATTGATCCTTGCTTCCATATTTTCTGTGTTTGTTCCTAGGAGCACTGAGATGGATTTGCTTTGTTGAAGAATCATATGTAGGATGTAGTGGATCTCCTAGATGGTAGAAAACATATGGACTGTAGGTGGTCTTCACTGTAGAAAAAATAAGATAAATATGGTACTATTGAAAGGTATAATGCAAAATTGGTGGCTAAGTTACACTCAGACATATGGTATAAATTATTTGGAGACTTGTTGAAAAAATAAGCACAATCAGAGTATTATTATCACTTGTAGAATCATATTTTTGGCTACTGCTTCAGTTTGTGTGAAGAATACATTTCTTAATGGGGATCTACATCAAAAGGTATATATGTTTCTACAACATGGATTCTATGGTGGTGAGAAGTAGGGGTGTCAATTGGACTGGATTTGGTCCAATCTGATCCTGTCTGATGTGAGTTCATTACAAATGGACCAGGTTCAATCTAATCCAATGAATAATTTGGACCATTTTGGACCAGTCCAATTCAATGTTTGGACTGTCCAATTTGTTCAAATTCATTTTAATTTAGATTGGTTTCAGCTCAAACCCGGTCCATTGACACCTATATTCTTATCTTATATTAGTGGACCGGATATTGGCTTAATCCAACCAAATCCAATATAAATTTATTACGGACGGACCAGGTCCAGTCCAATCTAATAAATATTTTGGACCAGATTGGTCCAATCCACTATGTCTTTTTGGTCTGTACCCTTAGTGAGAAGAAGGGGGAAGTTTGTAGATTGAAGAAGCCATCATATGGATTGAAGCAATTGTCTAAAGCATGGTTTGACAGGTTTATAGGAATTTTACACAAGTTTGGGTATTCTCAATCTCAGTTTGATCATTCCTTATTCATTAAGAAAATAAAGCATCTATTGATTGCACTCGTTGTTTATGTTACTGATATAATAGTGATTGCTAATAATCCTATTGAAGTGGATCGATTTAATCAATTTTTGCATCGGGAGTTTCAAGACGAGGACTTAGGAGAGTTTGATACCTCCTAGGGGTCAAGGTTGCTAGGTCATAACACAAAATATTTGTATCCCAATGCAAGTATGTTCTTGACCTACTTAAAGAGACAAGGAAGTTGGGAGTTGAATGTCTGGATGCTTTTATTTGTTCAAAACCACAAATTGAGTGTTGCTTATGGGGATCTTCCTAAGGATGATGTAAGCTATTAGTGGTTGGTTGGACATTGCTGTATTAGGCTGAGCTATATTGATAATGCTGATGTTCTGAGATGTTGGCCACTTTTTGATGTTTGTTTTATCTAGCTTTCTAAATATCAGAAAGTTGCACACTGGTGAGTAGAGCAAGCATGAATTGTACACTGACAAGCTCCTAGAGGTATCTTGCAGTTTTTCATAGCTTAAAACTATTTCCATCTCTGTTCCGTTATTCCAGTATGTTTCTAGGAACAACATGTATTTAGAATATTATAGAGACTGGGCTGAATAGGTCCTAGTATCTTCTCTTGTAATATCTTTTCTTTTTCTTGTTAGCTAATGGGCCTCTCTTAATGGGCCTGCTATTTCTTTTTGTTTGATCTCTTTATGGTACTGCCTAGCTGGCCACCCACTTAAGGGTATACTTGTAATTACTTTAACATTAATTCTTAATAAAAAGGATTAGAGAAGAAAGAGAAGATAATTCGAACCTTTCTTCTTCTTCCTACTCTTTTTGCCATCTCCTTCTCTTGTACTACTGCTCTTACTTTTCTTCTTCCTTTTTCTCTCTAAATCTTCAAATTTACACTTAATTTTGAGGACTGATTTACATCTAATATATCAAATTCAGGGTCTGACAAAGCTAGATGGGTCTGTAGTAGAGGAAAACTCGGCTCACTAGTAGTAAAGTGAAACCCGAAGAGACAAACCCTGAATTTGAGAAATGGATGCAAGAGAACTATACTGTCATAGGATGGTTGGTCAATTCTATGCAACCTCATATAAGTCAGTATTATCTCTGGATGTCTTCGGCTAAGGAGATACGGGACAATGTTACTGAGACCTATTCACAGAAGTTGAAAAGTGACGTGAAGAACCTAAGACAGGGGGAGAAGAGTATAGCAATCTACTACTTTATACTAAAATCCATATGGCAAGAAATTGATGTTATGGAGAGTTGTATGGGAGAGTAAGAATGATGTTGAAATGTATAGGAAGTTGGTGGAGAGAAATAGGGTTTTTGAAATTCTCACTAGACTCAACCCTGAGTTTGACATCATTAGGCAAAATATCCTGGCCAGAGATGAGGTTACTCTTTCCCAGGCATATGCTATGATAAGTAGTGAGGAGAGTAGGCGGCAGGTTCAGTTGCAGAGTTCACCTATAGAATACTTTGCACATGCTGGAATAAAGCCGAAGGGTTTTATTGAGAAAAAGGAGCAGGTATGTGAATATTGCAAGAAATCAAGGCATATAAAGGACACTTGCTGGAAGTTTCATCCTGAGCTTCTTCCTGATAGGTTTAAGAATAACAACAGCTCTAAGAGGGGCAGTCAGGTAGGAAAGCCTAAGATAGCTAGTGTTGCCACAGTACCTGAAGGAGGAAATAAGGAGAGTGAAGAAAAATCAACCATTGAGCAGTTGGCAGCAATGAAGGCAGATTTTGAAAAGTATGGGAGGCTACTAGATCACTTGGAAGCTACTGTTTCTTCATCTCACTCTTCCAGCAACACTTCATTTTCATCTGCATTTGCTCACTCAGGTATTCGTGCTTCTGCAAATCATGCTTCAGTTTCAGGCAATCATAAAATCCCTTGGATTATTGATTCCGGTGCATTAGACCATATGACCAACCTGTCTAATCTCTTTTGCTCATACCACCTTCTCTCTGGCAAAGAGAATATCCCTTGCTGATGGGTCTCTTACTCCCATCTCTGGTAAAGGGGATATAAAGACTTCTTGACACCCTTTATTTATCCTCTGTCCTTCATGTCCCTAAACTTAACACAAACCTTTTATCTGTTAGCAGCTTAACTAAATCCATGAATTGTAGCATAACATTTTTTCCCACTCATTGTGTTTTTCAGGACTTGCAATCTCAAAGGATGATTGGGAGTGGCCATGAGGYGAACGGAATATACTTGCTGGACACACCGGATAGAGCTTTTGGACCACCTCATGGAGTTGCTTTAGAGTCAGTTTTGACAGAGTCTGTTAACAAAGTCTTGTTATGTCACTTTCGGTTTGGTCATTTGTCATTTTCTGCTTTGAGTCATTTGTTTCCAGATATGTTTAAGGGAGTGTCTTTATCGAGTCTTCATTGTGAGTCGTATGAACTGGCAAAGCATTGCAGACATTCTTATTCAGTAAGCAATAAAAGATCTCTTTCTCCTTTTCGTATTGTTCACTCTAACGCCTGGGGGCCATATCATTTTCCAACTATGGGGGTTTCAGGTACTTTATCATTTTTATTGATGACTATTCTCGTTACACTTGGATTTATCTCATGAAATCCAGGGATGAAGTGCCAGCTATTGTGCAAAAATTTCATGAACTCATCCTTACCCAGTTTAACACTCAGATCAAAATATTATATTTTGATAATGCTAAAGAGTATTTTGAGAAAACCCTCTCTGCCTATCTTGAAACTTTTGGGGTTATTCATCAAAGATCTTGTTCCTATACTCCACAACAGAATGAAGTGGCGGAAAGGAAGAACAAACATGTGGTTGAAGTTGCCAGATCCCTTCTGTTTGCATTCCATGTTCCTATAAAATTTTGGGGAGATGTTCTTCTTACTGCTACCTTTTTGATCAACTGTATGCCCTCCTGGGTTCTTAACTTCAAAACCCCCTTTAGCCTTCTCTTCCTAGATGAGGATATTTTTTTCTCTTCCTCTCCGTGTTTTTGGGTGCACTTGCTATGTGCATGTTCACAGCCATCAAAGGCACAAGTTTGAACCTAAGTCTTGTAAATATGTTTTTCTGGGATATGCTTCCACACAAAAGAGATATTGTTGTTTTGATCCAGTTAGTGGCACCCGCTTTGTATCTCGGGATGTTACATTTGCTGAGTTGACTCCTTTCTTTAGTATTTCTCCTAAGGAGGAGAAATCTGAAGAGCCCTTTGCTATGTCTCCAGCTGTTCCTCTTCCCATTCCTCGAGCCCTCTCATGAGGTGTCTACTTCTCCCATTGGACCTACCTCTGATTCTCCTATAAATCATCCTCCTCCACCTCATTCTCCTATAAATCCTCCTCATCCTGTTCTCCAAAGGTGGCACCAAAGGCATGGATTCAAACATGGGTAGGTTGTTTCCATTCCTACAGAAGAGCCTCTTTCTCCTCCCATCATTACTGAGGTAACAGGTCAGCCTTCTTCTGACCCATTTACATCTTTCCCAGACCTTGACCTTCCTATTGCTCTCCGCAAGGGCAAGCGGAAGTGTACAACCCATTGTATCTCCAAACACCTGTCTTACATCCTTCTCTCTCCTTCCTACTACTCTTTTCTTGCTTCTGTTTCTTCCCATGTGATACCCAGGTCATACCGGAAGCCTTATCTAAACCTGAATGGAGGGATGCTATGATGGTTGAATTGGATGCTTTGCATAAGAACTATACCTGGGATATTGTTGACTTGCCTGAAGGGAAGGAACCAGTGGGTATTTACCATTAAATATCACTTTGATGGATCTATTGAGAGGTTTAAGGCTAGGCTGGTTGCTAAGGGCTACACTCAGATGTATGGTATATTGACTGTCTTGAGACATTTGCTCCTATAACTAAGATGACTTCAGTCAGGGTTTTGTTATCTGTAGCCGCTACTTTTGATTGGCCCCTACACCAGTTTGATGTTAAAAATGCCTTCTTGAATGAGACATACATGAAGATGTCTATATGTCTTTGCCTCCAGAGGTGTATGGGAAGGAAATGCAAGGCAAGGTGTGCAAACTGCAAAAATTTATTTATGGTCTCAAACAGTCTCCTTGGGCTTGGTTTGAGAGGTTCAGGACTGCTCTTGTATCCTTTGGTTACACAAACTCAATCTGATCATACCATGTTCTTGAAGAGAAATGGCTTTCTGGTGACCTTGATAGTTTATGTTGATGATATTGTGGTCATGGGTAATGACACTCAAGAGATCAGTAAACTAAAAAGATTTCTCAACTCTGAATTTGAGATCAAGGATTTGGGAGATCTTCAGTATTTTTTGGGCATTGAAGTTGCTAGATCTAAAGATGATATCTTCATTTCTCAGCGTAAATATGTCCTTGACCTTCTTGCTGAAACTGGTAAACTTGGAGCTAAACCAATCTCCACTCCTATTGATCCCAATCATAAGCTTTCTGCTACAGATGGTGACCTTTTATCTGATAAGGGGGTGTTTCAGATACTACTTGGGAAGTTGTTATATCTTTGCATGACTCGGTCAGACATTTTCTATGCAGTAAGTATTATTAGTCAATTTATGCATTCTCCCAGAGATACTCATTTAGCTGTTGCAGAAAGGGTTCTGTGTTACTTGAAAGGTACTCCAGGGAAATGTATTCTATTTGCCAAATATTGACACATGAAGCTGGAAGCTTTTATTGATGCTGATTGGGCAGGATGTATTGATGATAGGAGATCCACCTCAGGTTATTGTGCTCTAGTTGCTAGGAACATTGTGTCATGGAGGAGTAAGAAACAGTCTGTAGTTGCTAGATCCTCAGCTGAAGCAGAATACATGGCAATAGCACATGGTGTGTCAGAATTACTATGGCTACGATCCCTTTTAGAAGAATTGGGGATTGACTACGAGAAGCCAATGATGCTCTACTGTGACAACCAAGTAGCTTTCAACATTGCACATAATCCTGTTCAACATGATAGAACTAAGCACATTGAGGTTGATAGACATTTTATAAGGGAAAGAGTTTCTTCAGGAGAAGTTTGTTTGCCATTCATCACATCAGACGAACAATTGGTTGATATCTTGACCAAGGGAGTTCCAAGAGGGAAAATGACACTATATAAGCAAGCTGGGCATGATTGGCATCTATGTTCAGCTTGAGGGGGAGTGTAAAGAGACTGGGCCAAATGGGTCCTAGTATCTTCTCTTGTAATATCTTTTCTTTTTCTTGTTAGCTAATGGGCCTCTTATTTCTTTTTGTTTGATCTCTTTATGTTACTGCCTAGCTGGCCACCCACTTAAGGGTATACTTGTAATTAGTTTAACATTAATTCTTAATAAAAAGGATTAGAGAAGAAATGGAAGATAATTCAAACCTTTCTTCTTCCTAATCTTTTCGCCATCTCCTTCTCTTGTACTGCTGCTCTTACTTTTTTTCTTCCTTTTTCTCTCTAAATCTTCAAATTTACACCTAATTTTGAGGACTGATTTACATCTAATATATTTATCATAAAATTTTGCAGCTAGGGTTTGCATCTCCTTATCTTGGCTGTTGTCAAAATAGATGCTCTTCCCCGTTCCCATGGAAATAAATCTCTTTCTTTTATCTTCCCTACCCCTTCAATTCCATCAAGTTTTTTCACAGATATATCAGCACTTTCAAATCTGAAACAACCTTAAAAGGCAGAATACATATCAATTACTGCATTTGGAGAGTGAGCAAATTTACAATATACATCCCTTTAAATTGATATATTAGGACATTACCCAATATTGGTCCCAGCTGTATGGGGCCTTGGGTGGTGTGGACTGGATGCAGACTTAACCCTTGGTCGTTGGCTTTATTTTTTGCACATACTGACCCTTCTCAGACTTGAACCATGTTCTCGAGCTTGTCAATCAAGACATACATATGCATTCATGCACACAGATATAATCATGTAAGAGAGAGAGAGAATGTTATTATAATCCTATGTATTTTATATTACAACTATTTTATCCAATAAAAAACAATGTTGTCATCGGTTTGGACACTTCAGCCGTTACCTCTAATGCAATTTGTACAAAAGGGTTTTGCCATAGCGTATTAGAATTACCATAGTATAATGTTATTTATTTATTTATTTTTTTGTGAGCAACTTAGGCCATGTTTGGTTCACTGCTTTGGTTCTCATTCTAGGCAAGAATGGGTAAGAATGAATAACATTAGAGTGTTTGGTTACAAAATTCTTGCCAATGGCCACATTATTTTTAAAATGAAAAATCAGCCCCATAGCACAAAAATTGACTAGCTTGCAGCATGAAAAATAATCATGCCCCATCTTGCTCATTTCATTCTTTGAGGAAACTCTATCTATAAAACTGTTATCATATATGTTTACTTTTGCAGAAGAACTTTTACAAAAGTACTTTTATAACAACACTTTTATTAAAGTACTTTTACGAAAGCACTTGTTCGAAAACAGTTATAAAAACACTTTTATGAAAGTACTTTTACGAAAGTACTTTTATGGAAGTACTTTTATGAAAGCACTTTTACAAAAGCACTTTTATGAAAGCACTTTTATGGAAGTGCTTTTACAAAAGCATTTTTAGGAAGACACTTTTATAAAAGCACATTTATGAAAGTACTTTTATAAAAGAATTTCTATAAAAGTACTTTTATAAAAGCACTTTTACAAAACATCTATGCCAATTGGTAAGCATTGACTATTGGAGACCTAGGTTGGCGGTTTGTGAATACTAGCACATTTTTTTTGAAGAATGAAAATGAGTAACATAGGATACTTGTTAGTTTGAAAAGATTTTCATTTTTAAGAAAAAAGTGTTTGGTTCATAGCAATATTGTTAGACAGTGTATACCCTTAGCTCCAATCAGAGTGATGTACTTAATGACATTTATTGTAAATGAATAAAGTACATATTTGATTAATGTTCCTGTGGTATGTTTCTGTGTAATACCCTTAAACTGGACACTTATGAGACTCGTGTTAGTTTAGAATGTTCACAGCCGTTGGTTAAGTCTAGGGAGATTTATCCTGCCAAGGTTGACACTGGTGTGTTGCCAAATGTTGGGGTGGCCTGTCTCAGCCGCCAGGGTGAGATCCAAAGCACATGCGGTGTAGGATTACTCGAATCTTTGAATCGGACCAGATTTCCAGTATTGCCCTAGACCTTGGAGATTGATGGGCAAAACTGGAAAGTTACACCTGACCCCTAGATTCGATTATGATACTGCACTAGGTGTCAGATTGGGTTGTCTTTGATATGCCAATCAGTGAGATCTTTAGTGGGGGTCAAAACCTGGGTATGTTGGGACAGTCCAAGAATTCATCTGAGTGGGTGATCATAGTGACAGGATCAACCCTTTTGTCGGACAAAAGTAATGATCGGGGATGTGCTATCTCTGATGGAAACCAAGACTGCTGGTAGTCGATTTCAATCGTTGAAATTTTATTTTGCAAAATCGTTGAAATTTTATATACCGATTTCAACTGTAATATATATATATATATATATATTTCTAAATGTTTGCAAAAAGGTTTTAATTCCCAAGATCCATTTGAGCAGAGAGTGCAGCACTGTTCCTTGCAGCCGAGGGAGAGGTCCTCTCCTGTCGGGCAGTGTTTGATCTTTATGGACTAAGAGGTTGAGTGTAAGGCCTTTGAGGGTTATACCTGATGGGCTAATCTTGCATCTGCTCACAGTCCCTGTGTGTTACAAGGTGGCTTGGCCCAAGGACCACTTAGGGTAAGTGTTGGGCCCATTAAGAGCCCATGTGATGGGCTTCAGGGGGTGCACTGCCCATAACAGTGTATTCGGCCAAGCCTTGTAACAAAGGTTGGGCTGAACCCATGTGGCATACAAGGAAGCCCAACTGGGCAGCAGTTTGGAAGGCTAAGTGAGCACATACACTTATTGGGCCTAAAGCCCATTTCGAACTGGGCTGATTTCATCAGTTAAATAAGGGGTGGATCTGAGATTAAGTCAGCTGATAGGATTGGACCTTAACCCTATCTACTCAGAGAGTCCAAGATCTAAATAAGATTTAGATCTGGAAACATCCTAATAGGATTAGGAGAGGGCTGATCTAATCTGCAGATAAGATAAGGGTTTACCCTTGTCGCTTAAAGGGAATTCTGATCCAAATATGATTTGGATCAGCAAATCCTAATGGGATTGGGAGCTGATCCCTTTAAGGTTATAAAAGGAGGAGGGGGCGACAACCTTTAATACACATTCTCAACAATAGAGAAAGATCACAGAAGAGAGAAAACAACTTCTAGTAAGACTGCATTGATTTCTCTCTTGCCGTCCTTCTTGATATCAGTTCTTTGTGAAAGGACTAATTGGAAGTTGTGCTCATGTGCCGTCCAGCTTTTTCTTGCGAAGGATCTGGTTCTTTGGAAGAACACTGATGATTCTGCTCCATTCTACACTGCGCCATCTTCAGTGGGAGCAGTCTTTGGTTCTTTCCTTGGGCGTGAACACCTCTATTGGGAGATATTGTTTCTCCATATCTGGTATATCCCTCTTCTACTATTTTTGTTCAGATCTAGTTCAGTTCTTGATTCAAGATTGATCATTGAAAAATAAAGATTTTTCTAAAATAGGGAATACGATTCCCAATAGGAAGAAGAGAAATTTTTGAAATTTGCCCCATTTTATTCCGTAAGATTCAGACGTCCATACGATGGATCTCTCATCCCTTCAAATATTTACTATTCTGCCTATTTTTACCCATTCTTTTCCATTTTAGAATTTCATCTTGGGTAAGAATGAGAAATAATGAGACTTGACTCAAATAATGAGAAATAATGTTATGTTCTTTATAATAGCCGATTGCATTTTTTATAACTATTCTATTCAATAAAAGACAAAGCAATGCTAATGTTTGGATAGTTAAGCCATTACCTTGAGTTCAGATTTGTGCTCCAAGGTGCCCTACATGCATATATCAACGTGTATTAGGAACCTCTCTCGTACTTGTCATTTGTCAATGGGAGATGTTTTCATTATGCAGTTGGAATGTGCTGTGGGGTGCCCATGCGAATTCCATTACCCCCTTTTGCAATTTGTACAGAAGGATTTTTTTTCCATAGGGTATTAGAATTATCATAGTTGAAGAATACAAAATCTTCAACTTATTTTTCACTTTTATATTTTCTTTTGTGGGTGGGGTAATTGGGATCTGCTCCTCATAGAGCGCGCCGTACACCGACCTCACAGCCACATCCCACCCTATATTGGGAACATCTCTCCACTAATAATAAATACAAGTATGGAGATGTTCTTGATGTGCGGTTAGGACATGTGAGGTCAGTGTGAGGTGTGCTTTGTGAGCATATCCAGACTCAGGGTGGGGTGGTTTCTAACACAAAAAAAGGTCATTGATTTAAAGCTGTAAAGTGGGCCATGTTACTTTCTTGACATGATATGGGTAGTGCTAGGCATGATCTAGTCACTATAGCAATCGGGTTGTGTTGCAGCCTAGCCCATACCCCTAGACCGTGCTGGGTTTGGGTTTTGAGGCCCGTGGGCCAGCACGATAACGTGGGTTTTGCTAGCATAACCCGTTGTCCAGGATGGCATAACACGAAGTTGTCCCGCTATAGGTCGTGCCAACTTGCTTTGAATATAGACACTAGTGGTCCCGAACGACTAGTTTTTACTTTTTTGGGTTTTTTTATATAAATACCCCTTAACATCCATAAATAACTAGTTTGGGGGTATCCATCTATTGAGGGAGGAAAAATGACATTAATTCTCCCTAATAGCTATATAACAACTAGTTTGAGGGGGCATTTGGGTAAAGTGATAACTAACTTTATGAAAGACCAAAATCTCCCTCCCAATAACTATAAAATGACTAGTTTTAAGGGTATGTTGGTTAATTGAATTCTAACTCCTATTATAGGTAGGGTAAGGCTTGGTTGGGGAAAGGTCTTCTTTAAAAGACAGAGAAAAACCAGGAATTGGGGGGAGAGTGGTTCTCGAGCTAGGGTGCAAAGGGTGCTCAAATGCTGGGTGCTGAATGAGTTTCAATACAAGGATCTCTATTTATGGGGAAGATCCCGAGATCCTAAAAGGTAGGACATAAAGGTGTTTGTCTCCTATTGGGAAAGGGAATATTGGGTTTGCTGTCAATCATTTAGTGCACAATTGGGGTTTCTCCATGTGTCTCATAAGGATCTTCCTGAGGATTGGCTTTCTTTTCTCTCAGGAGCCCTCATTACTCAAGTGTGCTACCGCCTCTTGTGTGTCGTACTTCATTGACGTGGCGTTAGTGATGTCACCACTTGGCGGGTGACATCTTGTTAGTTCTACATGGCGTCTTATCATGTTCCTTAACGGGGCCTTAGGTTTATCGCAGGTCTGAGCATGTGTGGGTCTCACCACAGGTTTGGCCCGGGTTTGCCTTGGCCCGGGTTGCGAGTGGGCTCGTTGAGAGCACGCGATGAACCGTGGGTTTATCGCAATTTCGCTTTGTATCTTGTAAGTTCATCGCAGGCCTATGGTGCATCGCGGGTTCATCGCAGTAGGAAAGTTGGCTGTAGGTTGTTCGTATGTAGCTACATGGTATCAATTCAGTGTTTAATGTTCTAAGAGGGTCTGAGTGGACACTATATACTTATATTAGCCCCCCTGCTTATCGGTAAGTGGGAGCTTATCGTTAAGCAATTGCCTTCGTATTTGTTTTTAGATCTTGGGGTGAGTTGGTTTACATGCGTTGGGTCTGGGACTTTGCCCTATTTCTGTGATTTTGTATAGGTGGGGTGCGTCTTGTGTTTACGATGGGGAGTTTCTTGCATTCCGCGGTTTAGCCCCCTGTCTTTTGGTAATTTGCTTCCTATTAATGGTCAATGATATGTTCTCTTAGTGTGTTTTAGCCCCCCTGACTGATGACATGAAGATAATTGGCGAAGACATTAGAAAAAAAAATGCTGCTTCCAACCACCTCCTTTTGTTGATGAGCGTACTTATGTTCGGTTTATAAAGTTGAATTTGCTTGGTCATTGGCGGAGGAGTATTTGTTGGAGTGTCATTAAATCAATTCTTATATTCTCATTAAATCAATTCTTATATTCTCTCATACTCTCATGCTCACATACTCTCTTGATCTCTTGCTTCTTAGTCTCTAATACTCAACTTTATTTAAGTTTCAACAAGAAGAAAGCTTGCTCAAGTGTTTCCAGTTAGTAATTTGGGAGGCTTAGAAGTTTCAACAATTGAAATTAGGTTGGTATTCTGGACCAGTAGATTGGATAAGCTATAATTAATTTTTGTTTTTCTAGGATTTTAATACCATAAACTTTTTAAAAATGGTTGGTTCCTTTCAAATCCCTTTTCCAACATGTTTGACTTTGAGCATGTCTAGTCATAGTACATAGTTCTATGGCTAATGCTATCAAAGCCACCCCTATTACTAGTGCTAGGGGTGGAAAGAGAAAAGCCAACTTAGTTTTGGAAATGTTTAATATAGAAACTCTTAAGGGAAAAGGGAAAAAGAGTTGTTTTCATAAGATGTAAGTGATTTCAGTTATAGTAGCAAGGGTGGTATTGGCCATTTGGCTAGACATATAGCTAGACATCTAAATAAAAATATTCAAAATCAATCACAAATTGTGCATGGGTTTTTTGGTAATTTTGAATATTCCTTAGAGAAAATGAGACAAGAATTAACTAAATATATTGTACAGGTTGAAGAATTGTTTTTATTAACTAAAGGCTCTAGGTTAGAAAGATTTTTAGAACAATCGCTAATCCCAATTTAAGAAAAAAGTTTCTAAAAATATTATTAGAGTAGCTACTTAAATTTTTATTCATATAAAAAAGTTCAATTTCTATTTTGTCAAATCTTAATTTTCACTTATATTTGATGTTTGGACATGTAAATATAATATTAGTTGTATTTGTATCATGAGGCATTTTATTATTGAAAATTGGCTTTTACAAAAGAATTTTAAATTTTATAAGACTTGAATGACTACATATTGACTCAAGAATTGTTGCTAGTATATTAAATACTTTACATACATAACTTTTCTAAGGTTGGACATAGTCAATAGTTGACTACACATAAGGTAATATTTAACTACTTGTGACAACGGAGACTAAGGTCTCTATGTAATTGACTCCCCAAGAGGAAGTAGTTAACTACCTAAGACAACTGAGGTTGGTGCCACATTGGCTTTAACCAGTAATTAACTAATGAAATGGGGATATTCAACTATATATATTAAATGAGACCGAGTTACTAATAGTAGTTGACTATCAAGAGGTAGTAGTGAACTATAGGAGAAAAAGAATTCTCTCTTGTGAGTAGTAGTCGACTACTTAGACTTAATAGTCAACTACTTACTTCTGATAGGATGAAATGGTCAACTACTTGCTCATGCTATATGACTATTCAAAGAAAAAAAACGGATATTTTTGATTGTTTGAAGGTTCAACGTCTCTTCTTTTTTGGCAAGTCTTCAACAATGTTGGGAACAAGTTTGAAACATTTTCTAGAGTGATTTAATCCATTTCCAGTGGCTTTATAATGGTCATAAGCTCTCTAAGCTTGATTCATGCTATAAATGCATGATTTTGAGCTAAAAAATCAACGAAATGCATTAAAGCTAAAGTGACTTATGTGCTTCATTGGTTCTTTCTAAGAATCATTAATCTCTTCAAGTGTTAGTATCCCTATTTGTCGAGCTTACTCTTACATCTATAAAGTTTGTTCTATATATGCATATTCCTAGTAGTCATTACATTGTTCTATATTTGTTTATCTTATTATATTACTTATTGTGATTAATCATCTAGTGGTTCTAGCTGATAGTTGTTGAGTGTTCTAGGATAGAACATTGGTAGTTAGGTTGGGATAACACCCATAAGTCTATCCAGTTAAAGGTATTGTTGGCACCTGAGAAGTCTGATTGTTCTAAAGGTTTTGTTGGCACTCGGAAAGCCTCATTGGTTTAGTGGAGTTCTTAGGTGGTGTGCCTAAAGAGAGGATGTAGGCCTGGTTTGGTGAAACCTTTATAAATATGCACATGCTTTTTATTTCTCTGCAAATGTTCTTTACTTTCATTGTTGATAGGTCTTTTATATATTGTTATCTTTATCTTGTTGCAATTCAAATTTTTGCTCTTTACAATTTTTGTTTAGCATTTTTGGGAAGGCATCTGTTGGGGAGGAAATGTCATAGAACCTGATTCACCCCCTCTTGGGTCAGGCTTCTTGGGAAACACCATGAACTTCGAGCCATTGAATTGACAACCATTTTTTATGATCAAAGTATGAGGTAGGCCGAATTGGTGGATAATACTTTTCTAGAAAAAGCTTTGAATATTCTTTGATGTGATCTGTGTCAATGGCTTAGCTTCAATGCCCTTTGTGAAATAGTCAATGCCACTATCAAAAACCTTTTCTGACCCAAAGTTGGGGAAAACGACTTGAGGATGTCTATTCCCTACTAGGTGAAAGGCCACTGACTACTAATGGAGGTAAGAAAGTTGTGTGCATTGGCATGTCTCTGGCATTGGTCACATTTTTGGATGAGTCGGATTACATCTTCCTTTATTGTGGGTTAGAAATAACCTTGCTTCATAGCCTTATGGGATAGGAACTGCCCACTAGATGGTTGCCGCAAAGACCTTCATGTATTTCTCTAAGGACATAATCCCTTTCTTTGGGCCCTAAACATCCCAAATAAGATAAGATGAATGGCCTCCTATACAACTTGTTATTGATAAGTGCATATCGAGCCTCAAGTGTATTCTTAGGCAAGTGGCTACGACATAGGTAATATAGGATATGACCCATCCAGCTTGGTTTAGTTTAAACCAAACATACTGCTAGATCTAATCTTTCTATGCTGGGATGGGCCAATTCTTCTATGAACACTGACTTGTCAAGGTCTAATTCTATTGAGTTGCCTAGCTTAGGTAGGTTATTAGCTTGGGCATTCTCCAACTGTAGAATCTGCTAGAAAGTGGAGTATTGAAATTGAGAAGTTAACTCTCAGACTTTGTTGAGGTATTTTGACATAACTGACTCTAGCCTCGTACTCCTTATTCACTTGATTGACAACTAGTTGCAGGTCACTGAAGGTTTCAATCTGATTTGCATTGAGCTCCTTGGTGAAAGAGAGGTTGGATAGATGGAGCCTTGTACTTAGTTTCATTGTTGAAGATTGGGAAACCAAATCAAACTGCATACTCTAATGTTGTGTTGTCTAGTCTTAGAAGGATGAGGTTTGCTTCACTCCCCTTTAGGTTAGAGGACCCATCTACATGTATGGTCCAGGTAGGTCAAAGTTCTTTTGGTTGTGCTATACTGCTATTGCCGAAGGTACTCTAGACAATGAAATCTACTAAGGCCTGGGCTTTGATGGATGACAATGGCGTATGCCAAATCCTTTGAGCTCAACAGTCCACTTCCTTAACTGACCTAAGGTTTTAGGCTTTTGTATGATCTACCTTAAGGGTTGGTTAGTGCGAATGACTATAGTATGGGCCTAGAAATAGTCTTAACTTCTTCCTCGTCTAATGCATATGCTATTTTCTCCACATCGTGGTACTTGGTATTGATGTCACGGAGGAGGTTGTTAGCATAGTAAACTAGCTTCTTTCCTTGCATCTTCTTGGACTAGAACCAAATAACAACTTCATCCCCTACTAACAATTATAGGTAGAGTTCTTCTCTAGGATTCAACTAAATTAATAGTGGCTTGGAGTTCAGGTACACTTATCTCGTCGAAAGCCCTTTGACACTCTTTTGTCCACTAGAATTCGTTTAGCTTCTTTATAGTACAAAAGAAAGGCAAACACCATGCTGTTGATTGAGACATAAACCTACTTAGAGATACTACTTGGCCTTTGAGTCTTTGCACTTTCTAACTAACCTCAAAGGTTCCATGTCAAGGATGATTTGGATCTTTTTAGGATTCACCTCTATATCTCATGTCCCCATGAAGTCGAGGAATTTACCAGAGATTACACTAAAGGCTCACTTGGTAGGACTTAACCACATCTAATATTTGCATAAGAAGCCAAAGACTTCATTGTTGTTGGCTATATGTTGGTTAGGTAGTAAGTTTTTTACGACCATGTTGTTCACACATGCTTCGACATTAAGGCCGATCTAATCCTTGACTTTTTTGACTAATTTCTAATATGTTGCTTCGGTGTTCTTCAACCAAAATGACATTACCTTATAGCAATAGAGGCTAGTCTCTATGATGAAAGCAATTTTCTCCTCATCACCTAGGTGCATTTGAGTTTGATTATAGCTGAAGAAGGCATTCATGAAGCTCAACATCTTGTACCCCAAGGTGGCATTGATGAGGCGATCAAACCTATCTTTATGATAAACTTTATTCAAAACTGTGAAATCAATATAGGTTTGCAATTTCCCATCAGCCTTCCTTTCCATTACCACATTGGCTAGCTAGTCAAGGTAGTGTGCCTCTTGAATGAAATCAACTCCAAGCAATTTATTTACTTCTTTGTTGATTACTTCCCATTGCTTTGGTGCAAAGTTCCTCCTTTTCTATCGAACCGTTTTGTAACCTAGGTCCTCATACACTCAACTAGTGAATAATGACTGAGGGTCAGTCCTTGGCATGTCAATGACAAGCCAATCAAATACATAGATATTGATTCTAAGGAAATTTACCAAGTTGGAGTGTAGCTTGTTTGGGAAAAGGAACCCAATCTAAATTATTTTCTTGGGCTCTACCTTGTTTAAGGGAACAACAATGAGGTCTTCTACAAGTTGACCTTTTCTGGTCTTTAGTTCGTCTCGGAGGTTGAGCCCATCAACCAACAGTACTTCCTTGTTCTTCCCCTAGTAGGAGGAAAATACCATCATCATCCGCAGCATGGAGCCAATAATAACATTACAAGGCAAGTTGATCCTCACAACCAAGAACTCAATTATTAGGGTAGTTTGGCATGGCTCTATACCCATAGATATTAGGAGAGTAATTTTGCCCTTTGGTTTAATGCTTATCTTAGAAGATCCAACTAGAGGTATGCTGGTAGGTTGAAATCGATCTAGAGTGAACTTCATTCTCTTGGAGGCATAATCGAAGAGGATATTTGTTGAAGAGTTGTTGTCAATGAATATCCTCTTTACCTCATAGATAGTATCGTCAAAGAGGCGACCAATGCATCATCCTGGAAGTGATGGCCCCCTATAATTCCTTGTTGGAGAAGGTTATTGTTATGGATGCACCACCCGGTAGTGCGTTGCGGTGCAGTCATAGGCAACAACACGCACCGCCCGGCGGCGCGCAACGGCACAGTCATAGGCAGCAGCACGCACCACACGGCAGCAGCATTAGGCAGCAGCACGCACCCCACGGCAGCAGCAACACACACCCCACGACAGCAGCACTGTGAGGCGCACGCACCATCGACAGCAGCACCGTGAGGCGCACGCACCATCGGCAGCAGCAGTAGAGCGGGGCCCACACGATTGATCATCAGGGTGGGTCCCACCTTATCCTACCACAACAGCTCGGCTTGCCATCTGCCAGCTACACTTTCCATCATGCCTTATCCTTATCTTATCTGCTCTTAGTAGGAGTTGTGTTATCATTAGAAGTAGGCAATTTGTTTAGAAGTAGGAGTTTGAGTTTGTATCCAACAAGGAATTCCCTTTGTAATCTCCTATTTAAGGAGCTATGAGTGGAAATAAATTCATTCAGTTTTCAACCAAGAAAGGTGTAAGGAGAGTTCGGGTGATCTCTTAGACAAATCACCCCCCTAGTTCGCCACCATAGGGTCAGCATGCAAAGGGAAGCGCAAGGGAAGCCTAGGAGTTTTCCTCGTGGACCGCCCCGTGACGAGATCCTACGTCCGGGTCCATAACATTTTGGTATCACAGCCTAGCGTCATGGGCGACATGGAGCAGCTATCATCCAAGGTCCACGAACTGGAACACCGACTCGTGGAAAATCATGCAGAAGTAAGAGAAGTCAAGGAGGATGTCAGGGAGCTTCGGCGCCTACTGGAGTTATACTTCTCCACCAAAGAAAGGAGTCCTGAAGAGGCGGCCACCAACCACAGCCGCCATCCAGATCGGGCCAAGGGCTCCGGTGAACGACTGGACGCCACCCCAGCTGTAGCGGTCATACCCAAATACAGTCGTCTGGAGTTTCCCTCATACAGCGGCAGCGGTGACCCATTGGGATGGCTGTACCGCTGTGAGCAATTCTTTCGTAATCAGCGCACGGAGGAGAAGGACAAGGTCAGCCTGGCCGCGTTCCACCTGATCGAAGAGGCACAACTCTGGTTCTACCGTCTAGAGCAGGAAGAACCCGGGCTTAGTTGGGAACAATTTAAATCCTATTGCCTCCTCCGGTTTGGACCCTCGCTGACAAGTAACCCGCTGGGCGAACTAATCAACCTCAAGCAAAATGGGACTGTGGTGGATTATCAGCGCCAGTTCCAAACCCTTCTCGCTAGAGCAGCCTCGGTACGCACAGACCAACAAGTTGACATGTTCACAACAGGGCTAGTGGAACCCCTAAGAGTGGACGTCGAGAAGCAGCACCCCCCTAATCTAGTCACAGCTATGAACCTTGCACGTGCCTTCGAAAGAAAGACGCAGATCTCCCACGGGGGCTTCAGTATAGGATGGCCAACATCAACTTGGACGCCTTCGAAGACAGCAGGAGTGACTCCCTCTTCGATCACAACAGAGAACCAAGGCTGCCTGCGGGCAACCACTCCAGATCAGCGTCAAGCATTGGAAGCAGCAGGTCTGCACCCCCCATTAGGCGGCTGACCCGAGCCGAGATGGCGGAACGACGCGCAAGTGTAAGAAGTTGACCTGTACTCCGCGGGTCACAAGTGTAAGAAGTTGTTCTGTCTCCTAGTAGAAGAACCCGAAGAGGAAGAGGACGAACCTGCAACATCAGAATCAGAAATCTCCCTCCATGCCATCACGGGGGTCAAGACATCCCAAACCATGCAACTGAGAGCATTGATAGTAGAGTGGTCAGTCCGTATTCTGGTGGACTCAGGTAGCACCCACAATTTCATCAGTGAATAGGCGGCTCGCAAGTTAGAACTGCCCATGGAAAGAAGACCACAATTACAGGTGGCCGTGGCAAACAGGGAAATAGTTCACAGCCCCGGAATTTGCAAGGACACTAGAATTCAGGTTGGAACAGAGTCCTTCCAAGTAGATTTATTCGTACTATCCTTGGACGAATTTGACATCGTCCTAGGTGTTAAATGGCTGATCACGCTTGGACCAATCCTATGGGACTTCGCCGCCCTGACCATGATCTTCAACTTGGATGGCAAACCAGTCACATGGCAGGGGACAGGAATAAGAACAAGGGCGCAACTACATACACTCCAAGGTGGGGACTCACGCGCAACGAATATGAAAAGGCTCCTTACGGACTTCTCTACAGTATTCAAGGAGCCCAAGGGGCTTCCCCCTCCCAGAGCTTTCGACCACTGAATCCCTCTGATAACTGGATCAGATCCCGTTGTTGTCAGGCCCTACTGCTACCCACATCGGCAGAAAGATGAAATAGAAAGGTAGTGCGCAAACATGTTACAACAAGGGATCATCCGCCCCAGCCGCTCCCCCTTCTCCTCCCCAGTTCTTTTGGTGCCCAAGCAAGACGGGACTTGGAGATTCTGTGTGGATTACAGAGAGCTTAACAGTCGGACAGTCAAGGATAAGTTTCCCATCCCAGTCGTAGATGAGCTGTTAGACGAACTCCATGGAGCACAGTACTTCTCCAAGCTAGACCTCCGATCAGGATATTTCCAGGTCTGAATGACCCCAAAAGATGTGGAGAAAACGGCCTTCAAAACACACCATGGCCACTTCGAGTTCCTGGTCATGCCCTTCGGTCTTAGCAACGCGCCCTCCACATTCCAGGCCCTGATGAACGAGGTGTTTCACTCCCATCTCCACAGATTTGTCTTGGTATTTTTCGACGACATCCTAGTCTATAGCAAATCGTGGGTAGAACACGTGCAGCATCTGCGAACTGTTCTTGAACTCCTGCAACAACATCAGCTCTTCCTCAAACGGTCAAAATGCTCCTTTGGGGAATGCAGGGTCCTTTACTTAGGACATGTGATTAGCGGTCAAGGGGTCACTATGGATGACTCCAAGATTCAGACCATCAAAGAATGGCCCAGACCGCAATCCGCCAAGGCCCTCCATGGGTTCCTAGGGCTGACAGGCTACTACCACAAGTTCGTTCACAATTACGGATTGCTGGAAGCCCCGCTAACAAGTCTGCTCAAGAAAAACGCCTTCCTCTAGGATGGTACAATTGAAGCAGCCTTTGTAAAATTAAGGGAAGCCCTCTCCTCCACACCAGTTCTACAGTTGCCAAACTTCGATCTTGAGTTCACAGTGGAGTGTGACGCATCCGGCACCGGCATAGGTGCGATACTACAACAACAAGGGCACCCAATTGCCTTTTTCAGCCGCAAGCTGGCCGACGACCACCTTAAGTTGCCCGCCTACGAATGAGAACTTATTGGCCTAGCTAAGGAAGTGCAGCACTGGAGGCCGTACCTATGGGGAAGATCTTTCATAGTCAAGATGGACCATTACAACCTCAAATATCTATTGGAACAACGGCTCACCACCTCGCCACAACAGCATTGGGTCAGCAAACTCCTTGGATTCAACTTCCAGGTAGACTACAAGGCTGGGGCCTTCAACCGTGCTGTAGATGCCTTGTCCCGTCGAGAAGACGACATGCTACTCCATGCAATCTCACAGCCCCGAGCCTCCCTGTTGGAAGACATTCGGAATGAACTACCACAATCACCCGAATGGAATGATCTGCTCAAGAAAATACAGGCGGGAACGACCGACTCCAATTGGAGCATGCAGGACGGGTTGGCACTGTACAAGGGCCGAATTTATCTTCCAACCGACTGCCCCTTAATTCCCTCCGTTATCTCCAGCATACACAATGCCACACATCAGGGTATCCAGAAAACACTGCACCGCATCCATGCAGATTTCCACTAGCAGGGCATGAAGGCTTCGGTACGGGACTTCATCCAGAACTGTTCAACGTGCCAGCAGCAGAAGTGGGAAAACTTGCACCCAGCAGGCCTTCTCCAACCCCTCTCCCTCCCCACTCAGATTTGGGTAGATATTTCCATGGACTTCATCGAAGGCTTACCCAAAGTTGGAGGGAAATCGATGATATTTGTGGTGGTGGACCGCTTCTCAAAGTATGCCCACTTCCTCCCCTTATCTCACCCCTACAACGCGGTTTCAGTGGCCCACGCCTTCTTCGGCCACATCTTCCGATTACATGGGCTACCCGAATCCATTGTAAGTGACAGGGACCCGATCTTTACCAATGCCTTCTAGAAGGAGCTCTTCCGATTGCAGGGAACAGACCTAGCCTTTTCCTCCGCCTACCATCCACAGACTGGCGGCTAAACAGAGGTGGTGAACCGGACAATAGAGATGTACCTTTGCTGCCTTGTGGGAGACCAACCCAGGCGCTGGGTGGAGTGCCTTCCGTGGGCCGAGTACTGTTATAACACGTCCTACCACTCCTCCCTTGGCATGACTCCCTTCCGGGTGGTATATGGCAGAGACCCTCCCCGTCTCTTATCTTACGAACCAGGCTCAACATGGCTGGAAGAAGTGGATCGCAGCCTCCAAGATCGCGACGCCCTCCTGGCCGAAGTCTCCTTGCGCCTACAGCAGGCACAGGTGCGCATGAAGCACATCTACGATCAACACCACCACGAAGTCACTTCGAGCCGGGACAATTCGCTTGGCTGAAGCTCCAACCCTACTGGCAGCTCTCCCTCAGACGTCGAGGCCCCCCCAAGCTAGCCCCAAAATTTTACAGGCCCTTCAAGGTTCTCAAGCAGATCGGGAAGGTTGCCTATCAACTCGAGCTACCGGAGCACAGCAGAATCCATGACATCTTCCATGTGTCCCTCCTGAAGCCTTTTACAAGGACTCCCCCGGATCAAGTGCCTCCCCTACCACCTCTAAAGGATGGTAGACCCATCCTCCAACCTCGAGCTCTTGTTTGATCACGCATCAATCAGGGTACCTTCGAGGTTCTAGTGGAATGGGACGGACTACCATCAACTGAGGCCACCTGGATTCCCTAGGCCGATCTTCACAGCGCTTACCCGGAACTCGAGCTTGAGGACAAGCTCGTTGTCCAGGAGGGGTGTGATGTTATGGACGCACCACCCGACAGTGCGTTGCGACGCAGTCATAGGCAGCAGCACGCATAGCAGCATGCACCGCCCGGCGGCGCGCAGCGGCACAGTCATAGGCAGCAGCACGCACCGCACGGCAGCAACACTAGGCAGCAGCACGCACCGCACGACAGCAACACTGGGCAGTAGCACGCACCACACGGCAGCAACACGCACCCCACGACAGCAACATCGTGAGGCGCACACACCATCGGCAACAGCAGTAGAGTGGGGCCCACACGACAGCTCATCAGGGTGGGTCCCACCTTATCCTACCACAACAGCTCGGCTTGCCATCCGCCAGCTACACTTTCCATCATGCCTTATCCTTATCTTATCTGTTCTTAGTAGGAGTTGTGTTATCATTAGAAGTAGGCAATCTGTTTAGAAGTAGGAGTTTGAGTTTGTATCCAACAAGGAATTCCCTTTGTAATCTCCTATTTAAGGAGCTATGAGTGGAAATAAATTCATTCAGTTTTCAACCAAGAAAGGTGTAAGGAGAGTTCGGGTGATCTCTTGGACAAATCACCCCCCTAGTTCGCCACCATAGGGTCAGCACGCAAAGGGAAGCGCAAGGGAAGCCTAGAAGTTTTCCCCGTGGACCGCCCCGTGACGAGATCCTATGCCCGGGCCTGCCCATAACTGATGCTTATTTTGATGTATGCACTCAATTTCTAGTTGCCAGGTGTAGGCCTTCCTTGTAAAGGATCTTTCTCCACTTGCTTCTGGGCTACCCGATATCACATTCATGACCCCTACTGTGGGTTTATTGGTTGGGTGGTTGGCCTACTCTGAGGCTGACCCAAATTTTTGATTTCTTTGGACAAAGTCCTTCAAGTACCCCTTTTATGAAAGTTTTGATTTCATTCATAAGTTCATGAAATTCATCTGTGTTGTGGTTGATGTCGCAATGATACTTGCGGTACTTGACTTGGTTCTCTTTCTTTAGTATTTCTTCATTTTCATAGGCCATTATATGTAATCTTGCTTTCCAATTTGCATAAGTCTGTGGCTTTGGGAGGTGTTCAAAGGAATGTAAGTCTCATATGAGGGTGGAGCCTGCTTTGATGATTTTTCCTTTTGGGCCATGAACTACCAAGACTCGTCTTTATCTTTCCTCTTCTTGTTTAATTGGTCTTAACTCAACATGTCATTTGCTAGTCTGAGCCACTTTTGCATTTATGTACTTCTTAGCCTAAGAGAGGAGTTTGAGCAATGTCCGAGGCAGCTTCTTAGCCAAAAAAAAAAAAAAATCTAAAAGGCAATGAGTTTAAGAAATTGGTGACCGCTACTACTACCACGACTTAATCGAGGTCCTTGACTTCTAGGATCTCGACATTGAATCACTATCATTAGGCTCATCAAGGTCTTCTAGCAGCATTGGTTGCTAACAAATTGTCATATGAAGAGGTTCCTAGGAATTGATAGAGCGAAGAGGTAACCTAGAGAACCAACATTGAGTCACTTTCTTCAATGTGATTTGGAAGTCTCAGTACATTAAGGTGTTGGGGAACCCCTATAACAACATGATAGATTGGAAGCTTTCTACACGATCATATGGATCAGTCATGCCATCATAGATTGCCAAGTAAGGACCTTTCAAGTTTAAGACAAGCAGCTTCGAGGTGATCTCTTTTGTGATGGTGGTCTTTGCCGAGGTGGTATGGTTTGAGGAGGCATCCATCTGTCCTTCACTTCTTTGATTTTTGAATAGATGGTGCCTAATTGGGCAAACAAGTTGTCAAACCTTTTGTCATCGCTTTTCAGGGTATTTCCCATGGGTGTCTCCCCAACCCATAGTGGTTAAAGATTGTTCTATTAGTATCCCGACACGGAGTCTAGCCTCCAAACTCAACAACTCCACTTGAATTGAGGGAATGGGTTGTTGTGTTGAGTTGTCTTGATGGTTACCTGTAGGGTGGTCCATACTATCGCCAAAGTTCCCTGGGGATCCATAGTTTGATGACTAGTGTGGCAAAATATGTTGGTGCAAGAGTTCACACGGCTCCCAAGGCAGTTGCTACTTTCAACCTCAGAGTTGAAACCATTCTTTGTCTAGCTCCCTAGATGCTGAGTATGGTTTATTGATGGGCCTTTGACTGAAGTGGTTATTAGCATTAATGGTCAGTCATTTGAGTGTAGATCGCCCACTAGTTGCCTTAGATTGCACATGTTGATAAGAAGCACAACCTATTCCGTTAGTTGTTGTTGTTCTTGGATAACATGAGCTTGTGGAGGCATAGAGTTTTGCCTCAATAAGTAGTTATTTGATCTGGAGTCAAAAATATGGAAGCCTTGTTTGTTAACCATATAGATTCAATTGTTGTTACTATATTTGGCATCAAAGGTAGATTAAGAATTTTGGAGCTAAGATTGACTATAGGTCGAACCTACAAGCACAATAGACATTAGAGGCCACAGGATGTGGTCCTAGGGCAAAGACTCCAATGATTAAGTCACTTGAAATGATCGAAGAGACGAACGAGGTGCCAAGGTGAGAGAGTGTGAGAGTATGTAAGCGAGAATACCTATTGTTCTTTGGCCTAAAAAAGTCTATTGGATGCTAGGTTGATGATGTTTGTAACACTTGCCCACATCAGCTTGCATTTATTATTCGTTTCATTAAAGACAAGGATTATGTGGTTGAATTACTCTGACATTTAATGAGTTAGAGTTCTTGATCGAGGATATAATGGACAGAGGTGAGCCTGACATTAAGAATGGAGGTGAAATCTCATATTTTTCCCCCAAGGTTTGTGAAAGGACGTGGATATCATCTGAGGTCGCCACGTGTTAGGAGCTGATTGGTCCATTGATATATTTGATTGTATTGGAATCCATTTTCTAAAGGTCTTCACGATGACCATACTAGTTTGAAGCATGACAATATAATCACAAACTAAACCATATTGGAGTGCATGATTACATAAGAGATCCATCAAATGAGGCACATTACATCGAGTTTTATCCTTCATATATATTAGTAGCTATGTTGGCAGGATTTGGAAAACTTGAACACTCTACAAGATCATCACTACTGGAGATATTAGAAGACAAACTTTACTTGATAAACATAAAGTGGTCCATTTGGGGCCTGACCCAACATTAACACCTATCATATTCACTTTTTAAACCCACCAAAGGGGTGTGTCCATTTAAGTGTGCTTGTGTTCTTATCATAGTGAATTAAAGGTTTTCAATTGCACCAAGATATGGTGACATCTACATTAATGTATGAAAAGAGCTATTTCTTAACTTGAAGAAAACATAAAAATGTATATTGGTGTTAACTATAGACATTGATAACTTAGGTGGTTGATTTTTTGGAGCTAGTGCAGTTCCTATTACATATAAATTTTTAGAGATGTAATAGGGCTATCAATGCAATTCCTATCAAGTGCTAATGAGTTCTCTGTCTTCTCACTTGCTATACTACATATATGAAGCTTCTCTATATTTTCTTGTCATCCTGTTTAGGGCTCAACGGACCAAATATTGGTCTAACCCAATGGGATCCAATATTAGTCCATTACAAATGGACTAGGTCCAATACAATTCGATGAATACTTCGGACAATTCTACATTGGTCCAATTCAATGTCTGGACCATCCAATTTGTTCAAAATGGTCTTAATTTAGATTGGGTCCAACTCAAATTGGTCCATTGGCACCTGTGCTCTATCTTCTATCAATGGATTAGATATTGGTTCAATATGACCTAATCCAATATAAATCCATTGAAGATTGAATGTGTTGGGAAAAAGCCATAAAGGTTCGATCTTGATGGTGAATTTAAAAAATTCTTGAATCAGCCCATGGAAGAGATCGAATCCCATAAGAAAAACTAGTTTTCTCAGTAGATTGATCTAGACTTGTCATCCCAAATTAATTCCAGCAAATGGGTGGAATGCTTCCAAATACGAAGTCTACAAACACAACTCCTAGGTGGTAGACACACTTAAAGAATCAGGTAGAAAAGATCTACAAAGAAAAAGATGGCATAGCCCAAAATTTGGAGATCAAACTTGCAAGAATCTAGAGAATCCATGTTCACGGCTTTGCACCCTTTATGCTTAATCAAATCTTGCAATGATGTGTTTGATTTTTCCACTCAAAAGGCTCCGTTTTTTTGTGAAAACATAGACGGAAGAGGGAGAAAAGGTTCTCTCTTCCCCTTGGGTCGAATTGAGATTGCTATAACGAGAAATCTCTTCTTGGTTGCTTAGTCCCCTCTTGTATAACTTTTATATTTTGGACTCTTGGAGTCCAAGTAGGAGTTTCCTAATCACTCTCCTAGCTGATAAGGAAAGCTACAAATTAGGAAAAAAAAATCCTAACCATCTTAGGATAAGGGAGTTTTAGTTAGTTTCTTACTTCAATCTTAAGTTTCCAACAAACTAACTACCTAATCAAACTAGTAAGTTAGAAAAAAAAATTTCTCCCAAGTAATCTTATTCTCTTATAACTTTGACTAGCTATTAAGCCTTAGGGTTCAGCCAACATTCTAAAGTACATGGGTCGAATTCACTAGGTCAAACTTAGTGAATCATCTCATCACTAATTAGGCCTAATAAGTGACATAAGTTTGACCTGGGTTTCAACCATCCTATGAGCCCAAACCCAATAGCTTAAACTAAGAAACGCCCATCAGGTTATTAGCCCAACAAGATATTTGCAGTTAATTTCTTAGCCAAACAATATGCAAACATGGTCAATAGGGAAGGACCTCTTCCCTGAATGTAAGATGTAGTGTCATACCCTCCTCCACTCATATAGATCCTGGGACAAACCATTTTTCAAACTCTTTATCAAAGTAAACTATTTATCAATATTTGTACATTTTGCAAAACTAATTTTAAAACAAGTAGAAATCCGCTATTAGTAGTTTTAGGTTTCTATCAAAGAGGGTATACTCCATGATATTTTCTTTGTTTGAAAAAGTAGGTGATCCTATGATATAATCATTCACTCAAGAACCTTCCCAATCTGTTCCTATATACCTAGGTATTTGACCCCAGAAGGATTTCACTTGTTGGAATATCAAAAGAAGGTTGGTCCAATACTTAGTGCAGTATCACCACCAAGTTAGTGGATTAAGTGCAACTTTCTTATTTTACCCCTCTATTTCTAAGGTCCAGGGTTAAATTGAAAATAGTCATATTTATTGCTTTTTAAACACCTATTCCTTGTACCTTAGGTTTAACCCTAGAAGTTGACACAATCTCCACCAATCCAGCAATATAGGAGTATCAGACGTGATATAATTAACTTCTCAAATTTATCATTTGGCTAAGAATATTTAAGCTTACATAAGTTTCATAAATGTACAACTAGGGGATAATTCACAAAAAACACACCATAATACACATAAAATAATAATGTATTAATTTTATTCAGTAATAAATGTTAATATGCATTAAATTGATGGAATTGGGGGTATACATTGGTTAATATCTCCAACTTGCACTTAGGTTCAATCAATTATAAGCCATGGTCTCATATTGTCAACATGTTTCTCAAAAACTTTGTGTTATTGGCTTAGTCAGTTGGTTTATCACATTCTTTGTTGGTGCTACTTTTTGAATTTAGATGTCTCATCTTCCATACCATATGGTATTTCCTCTCAATGTGCTTAGATTTTGAGTGGGATTTTAGTCCCTTTGGCCTATGTAATGGCTCCAATGTTGTCATACAATAGTGGAATGGGTGTGTGTTGATAGGTATGACACCCAATTTTTGGACAAACTTCTTTATCCAAATTGCTTTTTTTGGTAGCATATCACTTGTGGCAATGTACTCAGCTTTGGTCACTGGCTACTCTTACAACTACTATACAAGAATCCAACAAGAGGATGTATCTTGATGTAGATTTTTTATTTGAGTATATTTTTTATGGTAGTCTAGTGATTCTACCTAAGGTTGGACTAATATCTACTTATTATACTGATAACCTGTATGATGTTAGGGCGAGTGCACTACATAATATACATGAGGCTCCCAATAGAAAAAGCATGGGAATCTTCTTCATGTCCTTGATCTACTTAGGACTCTTAGGTGACATGTCTTTGGAGAGAGTGACCCCATGTTTGAAAGGGACAAATCCTTTCTTAGAGTCCTACATGTACATTTTCATGATCTTATCAATGTAAGTAGACTGTGATAGTCTTAGGATCTGCTTCAAAATATTTCTATAGAGTTAAAGCCCCAAAATATAAGAATTTTCTCTAAGATCTTTGATAGAGAACTACTATTAAAGTTATGCCTTTATTGATCTACGTCATTCCTAATGAGCAAGATGTCATCAATATAAAGTATTCAAAAAGCAACATTGTCTTCCATTATCTTTATGTAAATATAGGGTATTTGAATTTTGCTCAAAGTCAAAATTATTTGACCATCAAGTTAAATTTGATGTTCCAGCTTCTAGAATCTTGCTTTATCCCATAGATTGGCTGGTTTGGTTTGTACACCTTGTGTTCTTAACTTTTAGCAATAAAGCCTTTTAGTTCTTGCATGTAAGTATCTTTTATAAGATCTCCATTTAGGAACACTATATTGACATTCATATGTCATATCTCATAGTCATAGTGAGTGAAAATGGCCAAGAGTATTCTAGTGGACTTTATCGGGGCCACATGGGTGAGAATGTTTCCTCATAGTTAATACCTTATTTCTATGTATAACCTTTTTCCACAAGCTGAGCTTTGTAGGTCTTAACTTTTCCATTAGAGTTGTTCTTCCTCTATTTTCTTTAACCCCAAGAGCAAATAAACAAATTTTGAAACTCTATTGCTCTTCCTTGAGTGCATCTCAACTTTCATGGCATCTACCCACTTCATGGAATTTATGTCTAACATAGTTTCGATATAAGTATGGGGATCCTCCTCAATGTCCTTGATTTCCATCAAGATTGTTTCTTGATCGTAGTCATATTGAATAGAAGGCCTTGATACCCAACTAGATCTTTTAGGCTAGAGAGTGGGAGCAATATCTAGAACTTGTGAAATTTCTTCTTTAATATTTATTTTTATTATATTTTTAATTTTTGGAATTAAAAATAAAAAACAGTTATTCATATTTTCTTGTGATCTATCTGATGATGCGCGATCTGGAAGCTCCTAACTGGAAGGTTGCCTGGATGTTGCTTGCATGGTGAGCTGGGTCAAACTACAAAACAGAGATCAGAGAGACTGGGGTGGGTGACCTGGTGAGGTCGCTCTAATGCTTAAGTTAGTATTCTTGCTGTGGTTGCGAGCTAAAATCTTGAATGCTAGAGAGCTTGTATGTAAATAATCGTGCATAACTGGGTGTTGAAGGGGTTGTTGCCCTTATATAGTTGAGTTGCTGTGGATCTAACGAAACGACTCCGAGATCTTTGGCCTGGGTAGATGAGATCTGTTTCCTCTTTAGACGGGGAGTAACGTATCAGTCAACGAAGTCTATCATTGCCAACCGATCTGGGCGGGTAGAGGATAAGGCCTACCATTACGCGGTGTGATCCTAGGAGGTTCGGAGTCCGCTGAGAAGCTTCTGGAGTCGATTACGTGCCACTTCGGTCCCTGGGCCCTGAACTGGCTTTGGTGTTGAGGTGCCTTTATACTGAGGTGACTCTATGCCGAGGTGGCTTTGTACCGAGGTGATCGAACACCCGAGCTCTGAAATCTGCTGACTAGGCTCCTCTTGCTGAGTTATCCTATTGGCAGATCGCGTCCACGTAACCTTTGCTTTCTAGGTTGTGCCAAATTACCCCTCATCAATTTTCCCCCACTCCTCGTGCCAGGGGTCCTAACCCAGCGTGGGGAGTTCATGATGAGCCCAGGTGGATTTGGCATGATGTCTAGGTGGTATGGAGGACGGACCTTCGGTTGGACCTATTTAACCATTTGGCTCGACCAGGAAATGACCCAGATCGCGTTTCAGGTATGCGCGGATGTCAAGTCGATTATAAACTTCGTGGACGTCAAAATGTGCGCTCAACTGATTTCAACCTCGGGTAGCATACAACTGGTTTTCCTAGGAACCGTTGGATCACGTAGATCTCGACCATTGATCCCCGAATATAATGGCTATAAATAGGGCCGGAGGGCCCATTTTCTTCACCACAAACCGTGAATCTAAAGTCCTTGAGGTCGCGTTCAAGTATCCCAGCTCAGTGTCAGTTATTCCTGAGTCTGAGGTTGTTTTCATTTCTTCAGTCTTCTTTAATGAGTTCTCTTCCTTTGCTTTTGATTCCATTGTCCTTTCCATCAACATGTCTAGTCTTAGCTTAGATAGCCTTTTAGACGGGAGCGGTGAATCCGTTGGGGCCGAGGTGAGTACTTCGACACAGACTGTGGAGCCTCGTCTTGCCGAGGTAGGCACTTCGGCATAGGATGTGGATTCCAACCCGTTCGAGGCAGACTCACCTCGGTGAGAGCGAGAAGCCTCTAGCAAATCAGCCTCCACCTTACACCGAGGTCGCCTGCCGAACAGCTTTGGTCCGTCTACAATGACAGCAGACAAGCTCCTGTCTTTAGTAGCTCGGTACAAACTCCCTAATAACTTTGAATACATTATTCCCTTAGGCACATTTCCTTGGGATCACGGTCATGACGAGATTGTGGTCTTCGAGGAGCAGCTCGTAGTCGGGCTGCGTCTTCCACTCCACCCTTTTATAGTCAAACTTGTTAAGTTTTTTGATATCGCCATAGACCAGCTACATCCGAATTCCATCCACAACATTGTAGGTACCATTTCCCTTTTCCATGATTATAACCGACCCTTAGACCTCGACATCTCCTCTTCGATCCTCTCCATCAAGAAGAACTTGGCCTGTGTTCTACCTGAGCACTGACAAAGTTATTACATGTCTCATCACCCCGGGTACAAGCTGTTGCATGAACTCCCAAACAAAGTCTCGACTTGGAAGAGACGTTACTTCGTGGTCCGTGACACTGAGGGGTGGTCATTCCCGACTCATTGGAGGGAAACCATCCAGGACCCTGGTATCAGATTGGACCCAAAGACATAGGAGGAGGTTCGATCTTGGGCAAAGCTCAGCCTAAAGTTTGAAAACTTCATGACCGAGGAGAAGCTCGAACAAGCTTATCTAAGTCCTCCTGGTAGGTCGCCAATTGTTGTACCTGTTTTCTTTGTTTTGTTTTACTTTGATGTTGCATCTAACTCGATTCATCATCTTTTTGCAGCTGCCATGGATGACATTCCCGCCAATGAGCTCTTCAGAAGCATGCAAAAGGGGAAGAAGAAGAAGAGGGCCTCTAAGAAGGCTCACCTCCACATTGACACCACCACCTCCGACGTTGGCACCTCCGTCCCTAAGCACCCACCAGTCGCCGAACAGCCTCCTGTGATTGACTTGGTTGAGGAGGACCAAGGCAAGGCTACTCCGCCTCGCGTGCCCAAGGAGACCACATCTTCCGAGCCCTAGCACGTGCAGGCGACCATCACTCTGTCGAGTAGCGATACTTCTTCTTGGAGCATTTTGACTCCGAAGTTTGGCCTCCTCAAAAGCAAGGATGTGGTATTCACCGAAGAGGTCGCTCGTTAGGCTGACTTACTGATCACTCAGCTCGGGGCCAGAGCAGCAATGCATTGCATGGTGGTACATACTTAACCTTTAGGCTTCTTTATACTTGGATTTTCTTCATACTTATACTTGTTTTCTTCTTTTGGCAGGTGAGCTCCTCGATCCATGCCCTGGCCTACCAGTCCGAGGTGAATTTAAAGCAAGCTCTCGAAGTCGAGGAATCCTCCCGAAGTGCCCACTCCGAGCTTAACTTGGTTCACAACGAGATCAACCAGCTGAAGAACGACGCACGAGCCAAGAAGGAGCTATTGACTCTGCAGATGGCGGAGGAACTGAAAGTGGAGAAGGAGCTAGTGGAGAATGAGGTGACTCTGAAGAGAGAGAACGAGAACCTCGAGGCGTTGGTGAAGGAGTGGACTGAAATTCTACTCCAAGCGATGGAGGATGCCAAGATCAAGGCGGTTGAGGAATACAAGTCTTCGGCGGAGTATCATGAGAAGTTGGTCGAGGTCAGGACAACGAGCTACCGTAAGGGGTTTAAGCTCAGCAGATGGTTGACTCGACGTGAATTTCCCCACCTTGACCTCATTGTTGATTCAAGGAAGAGAGTGATGACGGCCTTCTCGACGATGAGACAACGGAAGTGGGAGAGGGAGTTGATGCCACCGAGGACCACATGGAGATCGATCTACCCGCTGACACCTCTGTTGGGGATGAGGAGCCCTGAACCGATTGATGCCTCTTTTCTTGGACCCCCTTTGTAAATACTTGATGTCCCGAGCCTCCGAGCTCGGATAAATAGTTGTAATATTTTTGTTGTTTTTTTATGTACTCAAAGTACTTTATCAATGGAATACAAGTATTTTGCAAAACTCTTTGTGTGCAAAAAAAATTTCTAAGTATAGATTACTCCCAAGATGGCAAGCTAAACGTAATAGGAATAATCTAATCGTTATTCTACACCGGGGTGAACAGACACTGTAGGGTACATGCCCGACCTTTCTGTGCCCGGGCTACTTCGCCTTGCCCATGCTAAAGCAACTGGCAAAAAATTTTTCTAAGTATAGATCACTCTCGAGCTAGCGATCTAAACCAAATAGGAATAATCTAATTGTTATTGTACGTTGGGGTGAGCAAATACTACAGAGTACATGCCCGACCTATCTGTGCCCGGGCTACTTCACCTTGCCAATGCCAAAGCGATTGAGTTTTAACGAGCTCGTGTTGAAGAGGTGACCGGGTCTTAAGCTGCATATGCCGAAGAGGCAACTAGGACTTCTTTGCCCATGCTAGAGAGGCGACTGGGTCTTATATCATGCCGAGATTTGTTGTCAACTTGGCATCATAGCCCTTAGGTTTCTGGGAGTGACTTAAGGTTCTCTCTCCTTAGGTTGTCAACGTTCCAAGCTCGAGATACTTGTTTCCCTTCCATGGTCTCGAGCCCATAGGTTCTTTCTCCGAACACCTGTCTCACCTGGTAAGTTCCTTCCCAATTCAGACCGAACTTACCCACGCCAGGCTCATGTATCATCATCTTACAGAGGACTAGGTCATCAACTCAGAATAACCGCTTCCTGACCTAGGCATTATAATACCTAGCTACTCGCTACTGGTAAGCTACAATTTGAATGTGGGCCAGATCGCGTACCTCCTTGATGAGGTCCAAGTTAGTTCTGAGTTCGTCGTTGTTTGTTTCTTTGTTGTAAGCTTCGAGCTACAACGTCGATACTTCAATCTCTGTCGGGATCATGGCTTCCGTCTCATATGTGAGGTTGAAGGGTGTCTCGCCGGTTGCGATCTTGATGGTAGTCCGGTAGGCCCAAAAGACACTGGGTAGTTCATCAACCCACAACCCTTTAGCTCATGCAAGGCGAGTTTTCAGTCCATGGAGGATAGCCCTGTTCGTCACTTCGGTCTGTATGTTTGCTTGTGGATGCACTACCGAAGTGAAGCTTTGTTGAATCTCAATCTCGGCGCACCAATTCTGGAATTTGATGTCCTCGAATTACTTCCCATTATCCCGACTTTGGGCAGTTTGAAACGACACATGATGCTTCTCTAGAAGAAATTTTGCACATTCCAAGCTGTAATGTTTACCAACGGTTCGGCTTCCACCCACTTCGTAAAGTAGTCCATTGCCATGACCAAGAACTTCCTCTACCCGGTTTCTGGCGGAAAAGGATCGAGGATGTTGATTCCCCACTATGTGAAGGGCCACGGGCTAGTAAGATACTTCAAATCAGCAACAGGTTGATGGAGGATGTTGGCATGCCTCTGATATCAGTCGCATTTCTTGGCGAGCTCAAGTGCGTCTGCCTTCATTGTGAGCCAATAGTAGCCCTACCTTAATGCTTTTTAGGCGAGTGCTCTACCCCCCAAGTGTCCTCCGCATAATCCTTCATGGATATCGCGAAGTACAAACTCAACTTGAGGGTCATAGGCAACCTAGGTAGGGGAGCGTAAAGGATCTTCTGTATAGTCGTCCGTTTATAAGGATGTACCGGGCTGATTGACGCTTTACCCTCCAAGTTGCATTGTGTTCTGTAGGTAGGGTCCCGTGGAGCAGATAATCAACGAGTGGGTTAGTCTTGCTCGGTTTCACTTGCAACATGGGAGCGACCTCTTTTGTCCCCTCGAGAATGCTGGGTCGAGGCAGGTCCTCTATGTACACAGTTCGAATGGTGTTATCACTAGTACTTGCAAGTCGTGATAAGGCATCAACCTCAGCATTCTTGGACCTCGGAATTTGCTTGATGAAACAAGAGTTGAAGCCTGGTAGGATCTCCCTTAATTTGGTTAAGTAGGCTGCCATAGTCGAGTCGTGTGCTTTGTAGTCGCCATTGACTTGGTTAACTACCAGCTATGAGTCACTGCACACGATGAGGTGTTTCATACCCATTTCCTTCACTAAGTTTAGCCTAGCAATTAGTGCTTCATACTTTGTCTCATTGTTCGATGCCTCGAATCTGTACCGGAGAGCATACTCCAGCTTCACCTCGTTCGAGTCGTACAGTATTAGTTCAACACATCTTTCTCGCTAGTTGGACGAGCCGTCTACGTGGAGGATCTAGCTTGTTCTAGGTCGATACTGCTCTGACCGGGACTAGTGCCACGTTGGTTAATGCCTCCGATACGTTAGCAGGCTCAGTCGGTTCAGGGACCAGTGTGCTGAATGTACATTTTGCTATGAAGTTCGCCAAGACTTGGACTTTGTTTGCTGGTCGTGGCTCGAACTAGATGTCATACTCGCTAAGCTCGATGGGCCACTTCGTCAATCTCTCTAACACCTCGGGCTTAAGTAGGATGCGCCCCAGAGGTCTATTAGTAAGGATGACGATGGTATGGGCTTGGAAGTATGGATGTAATTTTTGAGCTGCTACTACTAGTGCGCTCGCCAGTTTCTCGATGTCGGGATATCTGGTTCCGCGTCCTGTAACACTTTACTTACATAGTAGATGGGTTGTTGGACCCGGTCTACTTTTCTAATTAGTACCGAGGTGACTACCTCGTCACTCGCGGAGAGGTATAGCTTCAACTCATCTCTTTCCTCAAGTTAGGTTAAAATTGGGGTGGTACTTAGGTACCTTTTCAGCTCATCAAACGCGAGTTGGCATTCTTCGGTCCATTTGAAAGTTTCATTCTTCTTAATTTCCTAAAAAAAGGTGAGCACTGACTTGTCGATTTAGACATAAATCGGTTTAGGGTAGCTACCCGGCCAGTCTAGTCTAAGATAGCCTTGATTTTATCTGGATTGGCTTCGATGCCACGACGGTTCACTATGTAACCAAGGAATTTGCCTGACGTGACCCCGAAGACACACTTGTTTGGGTTTAACTTCATATTGTATTTCCTTAGAATTTGAAAAACAACATTTAAATCATCGATTAAAGATCGAGAAAATTGGGTCTTCACGACCATGTCATCAACATAGCATTCCACTTTATTACCAATCAACAGTTCAAAAATTTTGTTTACAAGCCGCTGAAAAGTTGCTATAGCATTTTTCAAACCAAAGGGCATAACTTTATAATAGTACAACTCGAGTTTGGTTACAAAAGCAGTTCTATCTTGGTCGGCTGTGTCCATCCTAATTTGGTTGTAGTTGGAGTAAGCTTCCATGAAACTCAACAATTCATGCCCTGAGGTCATGTCTATTAGGTGGTCAATTCTGGGCAGGGGGAAGCAATCCTTTGGGCAGACTCTATTCAGGTCGGTCTAGTTAACGCACATGCGCCACTTGCCATTGGCTTTCTTCACAACCATGAGGTTGGCGACCCAGCTCGAGTAATGAACATCCTTGACGAAGTCTGCGGCGAGGAACTTCCTGACCCCCTCATCGGCTACGCTCCACCGCTCCGGGGCAAGGTTGCATTTTCTTTGTCTAACTGGCTTGACTAAAAGGTCCACATTAAGTTTATGAGTTATCACACTAGGGACGATTTTGGGCATTTCTGCCACGAACCATGTGAAAACATATAAATTATTAAGTAAGAAATTTACTAGTTGTGTTTGGAGCAGTTCTCTTATTAGTGCACCGATCTGGAGAGTCTTGGTCGGCTCGGCCTCTGAAACTGATACATGGATTGTCTCTTCCATCGGGGCAGCTTGCTCCTCGATGTAGTCTATTGGTTGCTCCAGTTCGACGTCTTTTGCTAGTTTTGCCTTCCCTTTGAAGGCAGCCTTATAGCACTTGCGGGATTCGAGCTGATTGCCTTATATGATCCCTACTTTGTAATCTGTCGGAAACTTCATCACAAGATAGTAAGTTGATACTACCACGTGTAAAGCATGTGTAATGGGTTAACCTATAATTGCATTGTAGGGGGCAGAGTTGCGAGTACCAAGAAGGTGTGCACAAATCGTACAATATTTGGCTACGTGCTCGCCCCCATTGGAACTGTAACCCGACCTATAGGCCTAACTTCTTCTCTATTGAACCCTATTAGTGGGGTATCCGTTGGTTTTAGGTTGCTTTGCTGTAGTTGTAACTTATCAAAGGTTCCTTTGAAGAGGATATTGGCCAAACTGCCTGAGTCTACCAAGATCCGCTTCACCTCGAAGTCATTGATGATCAACTCTACAACTAGGGCATCGTCATGAGGATACTGAATCCCACGAGCATCATCCTCAGTAAAATAAATGGGTTCTTTGATCCAAGGTCGCTTGGGTGGGTTCTCTGCCTTGTGCTTTAGTTCTTGGACTGAAGTCTTTCCTATTGCTGCTGTGCACACTGCTACAATGAATCCTCTAGTGATCATGTTGATCACCCCATGGATCGGTTTTTCTTCTGGTAGCGGGCGAAGTGGTTGCTCGTTCTGCCTGCTGCTTTCCAGGGCGTCTTTTTACTGATCTCTCTATCGGTCCCCCTGTCCTTTCTTCTCATGCAAAATGTATTTCTTCAAGTACCCGCGACGGATAAGTACCTCGATCTCATCATGGAGGTTTCTATAGTTCTCCGTGCTATGACCATGGTCCCGATGAAAGTGATAATAAACACTTGGGTTTCTGGTTGTTGGGTCTCCCCGTAGCTTGGGTGGCCATTTGATGATGGAGGAGTCTTTAATCACCATCAAGATCTCTCCTTGCTTTGCGTTAAGGGGAATATAGTTGGTTCTGTCCATTGGCGGGGTCCTGGAACACCGACCCGACTTGTAACTTCGTGATGAGGACTTACTCCTCAAGCTCGGGGACTTGCTCTTTTTCCTTTTCTGCTTATTGCTCATTCCCTCTTCCTCTCTCTTTCTCTTTTCACCTTGCTGGTTGTCGGTCTTCTGGTCTATTTCCTCTTTTGTACTAATGAACTAATCGGCCAGCCTGAGGAACTCAGTGATGTTCTTCGGCTTTTTTGCCACGACGTGCCACTTGAATTCCTTATGAGTAATTCCTTTACGTGCTGCGCTGAGGCGTACCACCGGATCAAGGTCTGGTATTTGTAGGCATGTCTTATTGAAGCGCTTGATATAGCTTCGAATTGATTTTCCTTCCCTCTGCACCACATTTAGAAGGCTCTCCTACAACTTCGGGCACTTCTTACTGGTGATGAAGTGGGTTGTAAACATATCTACGAACTGTGCCCAACTTCTGATAGAACCCAACACGAGGTTTCTATACCAGGTCCGAACTACTCCTCTGAATGTGGTGGAGAAATCCACGCATATGCAAGCCTCGTTAGCCCCGTCGAGATGCATCTGGGACTGGAATGTGACTACATGATCGTTGGGGTCAAAAGACCCATCATACTTGTCTAGTGGTGGTACCTTGAAATCTTTCGGCATTGGATCTGCCAGGAGCTCGGGTGACAATGGCCGACTCAACAAAGCAGGTGCCTTTCTCAGGGCCACTGAGCTTACCTCCTCTCTTTCTTGACCTTGATCTACTGGTTGGCTACGCTTCACTGGCGGGCTGTTCCTTGTTAAGGAACGACGAGTCTTGTGACGTCGCCGTTGCTGCTTCTTTGGTGGTGCAGCGTTTGTACTACCAGCCTCAGTGTTGTTAGGTATCTCGATCTTGCTCTGAATGGTGGGGCGAGGTGGTTCAGGGGTTCTTCTCGCCGCTTCTTGTGACGTCGCCGTTGCTGCTTCTTTGGTTGTGCAGTGTTTGTACTACCAGCCTCAGTGTTGTTAGGTATCTCGATCTTGCTCTGAATGGTGGGGCGAGGTGGTTCAGGGGTTCTTCTCGCCGCTTCTTTGCTGCGAGCCTGATGATGGCTATCGTGGGGAACCGAGGGGTCTCCTCTCGAGCCCATGCCTCGGGCCCTGAGCTGACGATCTACATTATCTTGGTGTGGAAACTACTAATTGCGTTGGTTGAGTTTGGACATATCCTTCGAGTTCTCTATTCTGGAGGTTGAGGTACGCTGATCAACTGCTATACCCCGTGGCAAGGTCCATCCTAAGAGAGGGACTGGTACCTACAAAGTTCTCTCACCGCGGGGAGGAGACTGGGGGACGTTCTGATGAACCTGGTGTTGATTTTGGTTCTGGGCTTGCCCTTGATGTTGATTTGTTGGCTGGTTCGATTGTAGCGGTGGGAACTGCTACTGGTACTGTTGGTAGAAATAGTACTGATGAAACTGTTAGAATTGGTGGATCTGTTGCATTTGAATCTACATCGTCTGGACGCTTTGGATGAGGACGTTAAACTAGGAGTGCTCGACCCCAGGGGAAACAAAAGGGTTTAAGAATGTGGTGTTCACTTGGGGGAGTGGGACACTCACCTGTTGGGTAGTGTGTGACACGGACAGTGATGGAACCCTGGAGACAGTCAGGAGGATGGTGAACTGGCCAATGGTCACTAAGGAACCCTAGGGAGTGACTGTTTGCTGCCCTTGCCCCCCCAGTGATGTTCATGTCACTTTTTCCATTGTGGTTGGAAGATGCCATTGAGGTTGAGGTTGGGATTGAGATTGTGACTAGGATTGGGATGACCTTTTGATCGTTCCCACAGACGACGCCAATTGATGATGCGTGATTTGGAAGCTCCTAGCTGGAAGGTTGCTTAGACGTTGCTTGCGTGGTGAGTTGGGTCAAACTACAAAACAGAGATCAGAGAAATTGGGGTGGGTGACCCGGTGAGGTCGCTCCGATGCTTAAGTTAGTATTCTTGCTGTGGTTGTGAGCTAAAATCTTGAATGCTAGAGAGCTTGTATGTAATTTATCGCGTGTACCTGGACCTTGAAGGGGTTGATGCCCTTATATAGTTGAGCTGTCGTGGATCTAACGAAATGACTCCGGGATCTTCGGCCTGGGTACATGAGATCCGTTTCGCTTTACATGGGGAGTAACATATCAGTTAATAAAGTCTATCATTACCGCCCGAGCCGTTTTCGCTTCTAGAGTCAATTACGTGTCACTTCGGTGCCTGGGCCCCGAACTGGATTTGGTGCCGAGGTTCCTCTATACCGAGGTGACCGAACACCCGAACTTTGAAATCTACTGACTAGGCTTCTCTTGCTGAGTTGTTATCCTACTAGCAAATCGTGTCCACGTGATCTTTGCTTACTAAGTCATGCCAAATTATCCCTCATCACTATCCATAAAGACTAAGTATGTATATATCTATGGATGATATATCATATCCATATAATAATTGAAAATTCTTCTTCAATATTTATTTCTTTTGAGTTTTTTGTTATTTTTTAAATTAAAAATATATAATAATTATTTAAATAAGAAATAAATATTAATTATATGCCAATGCATGTTTTATGGTTGGATAGGATAATTGGGCATTTCTCATCCCTTAGAACTTAAGAATGAATATTTATAAATAGGTAAGCATATGGTTCTTTTATGAAAATTTAAAACTACATAAAATTACATAAAAAAAAGAAATGATATATTCTACATGGTATGATGATACAATTTTATGATTTCTATTTAATTAAAAATAGAAATTGATATATCCACAAACCCATATAGTTTTATGTCAAAAAATTAATTTTTTAAAATAAAAATAAATAGAAAACAACCATTTCAATACCAAAAGAATCATCACTTTCATTATTGTAAATGAATTTTATTTTAGGGAGCTAGATAATTAAATTCTTTCATTATAGCCTCTTAGAAGCAAGAAATATGAATTTGAATGTCAATTGTAAACATGATAGTTAGATATTGTGATAAATTTGAATGTTTTCTTGTATATTGATTATGATGTATTTCTTCATAAAACCTATTAAAACATGTGATTCTTATATATGTATATATCATTAATATCTTGTATTTAATGTTATTAATGTATCTAGTATTTCCATACATGTCTTTATTTTTCTTCGATATGTATGTATATACAAGGAATATCCCTGATTTTTCTCTTAAAATTGTCTTTTTAATATTTTGCACAACTTCCGTTTAATGCTTGGGTAGGTATTTGATTTGGGCCAAATGAAACAGGTGAGCCCATACCTATTTTTTTCTCATATGAACCCAATCAAAAATTCCCAAGTATATACTATAACATATGCAAGGATGATTTGGATAATTAACAAAAGAAAAAAAAAAAAAGAACGACTTGGATAATCAAACCTGAACTAACACCAGGATTCAAACAGATGGCCAAAAATGTGCAATCTAACATGCATGGATGGATGAGAACTCAATCACAGAGAGAATTGAGACCTAAATGATCTTACCACCATTCTGAATAAAGAATGACTGAAACTGAAAGATAGTCTCTGATATTCTCCTCTAAATTTCACTGAGAAATCTTGTTATATGATCTCATCATATGTCAAGAATTTTTCTTGGTAGTACCTTATTAGATAATATTTTTGGTGGTAGAGTAATTTAGTATATGTTTGGCATCGATGTTGCAAATATGCTGATGATGTGTGGGTTGGAAGTACTGTTTTATGCCAAAACAGTATTTTTTTTTTGAAAATATTGCTATAGGTGGGACGTTTCCTAGAGCAGCAGCAATACCTTCTGTGTAGTACCAGTGCTCCATATCTGTTTTCAACACCGATACCCATTATAGGAAGTTCATGTCATTGTCACATTATGTCCTCATTAGCAGCAACAAACTTCAATACGAAAAAATATTAAATTTGGCGTTGCTCCAAACTATACCTTTTCGATTTCCAAGACGTCTTAAAGCACTATTTTTTATGAAAAACCAATTCCAAACATATTGACATTTCCTAAAGTACCGTTTTTTTCCAACGTAGCATTGATGTATTACCATTTTCTGGAGCAACGATATTGATGCCAAACAGACGCTTATTTTTTCTATAGTACATTCATGCATCTTGAATCCCACTCTTCACAAAAGTTGCCGATTACTCATTCACATTGTGGCAGCAAATGGGTGTTTAAGACAACATTCCGACTGCCACACCATGTGGCCAAAAGAGAGAAGGTGTAGTTGCTAATATTTTGAATTCTCATTGATGAATTCTCTTCTTCTATAAGAGCCATTCTTCCTGTCTCCTGAATACTGACTTGGATTGGTTCAGATTGTTCTACCAAAAGAAAAATGGGTAGCTCAATCAATCTATCTTGGTTTGGGGTTCATTTCACTATCATTTTACTTGTCTCCTTTCTGGGGGAATCTGTGGATGATATTTTAACTGACAATTGACAGATTCACATATTGATGGTCTTGCAGTGAATGTCCTTCTGGTATGCTTGTGAGTAGTTGGGTTCAGTGCCCTAAATCCCAGACAGGAAGTCGACAAGACCACTGCAGCTGTAGAACCAATCCGGTCAGACCAGTCAGTACTCACCCAAATTAACCCACGTTACAAGGGAGAGAAAAAAAAAAAACTGAGAATGAAAGAAAACGAATTTCTTTTCCTTTCACTTTTCGAGACAAAATGATGAACACGAGGGCTTTCTGGGTTATTATGATAATTCATATAAAAACTGAACGATGTAAAACTGGTGTATTAAGCAATCTAACTGGCTCAATTCAAGTGGTCCATTGGTTTAATCTACCATTTTTCTTTTCTCATTTCTTTAATGAGTCGCATGCTGGTCAGAGGTCAGCCGTTGGAGTGCGAAATTGGGATTTGGCTCGAGATCTAGAAGTGTAACACCCAAGATTGGCGCCTCTATAAAACAATTCACCTTGTTTGTCGTAATGTAAAGATTCAATTTTGTCCGATGAAGGTCACAGCTGGTAGGGTCTCTACTTGGTTGTCTACGTTTCACATCCTAACTGCCAAGAAGGTTATTCATTAGTTTATAAGGCTCAGTTTGGAAAGAGTATAAATATAAAGCGTAAATACATATAAAATAATAAAAAATATAAGGTTTTACACTCTATATATTTGCATTTGTATTCCTTCCAAACTCAGCCCAAGATTCAAAATATCACATTATGTATGATATACATGTCTTTTAACCAACTCAAGTGCTGGTTAAACATAGGGTCTGCAATTGGAATTGAAATGGGTTATTTTGATTTCAAATATTTGGTTAAACGGAAATCGGAATTCCATTCTCATTTCTATTGGAATGATAGAAATATCCCTAAGAAATGAAATTTCATTTCTGCTGATTCTAATTCCCATTCTCATTTCTATAAATTCCAATTCCAATTTCAACTACAAATCAAACAGATTCTTATAACCACTCAACCAATATTATAAAAATGGTAACAAGTTTGGTGGGTTTACATCAAAATTCACAGGGGAGGGGGTTGATTGGTCAAAATCCTTCTGATGTCATCTCTTTCCAGTATCAAAAAATTTAATAGGAACCCCTTCTAACATGCTTAACCCTGAAACATCAGATTGAAATAATTAAAAATACTATATTGTCATTTAAGAAGCGTGTAAAATTCTATTTTTGCATTTCATGCTTATCGCCATCGAAACCGATAATGTTACAAGGAGTTTACCAACCGATGGTGAGTCCCTTTGAAGAAAAAAAAAAAAAAAAAAAAGGAGAGAGAGAGAGAAAAAAAGTATTACAAGGAATCTGGGTGACCTAACAAGAAAAAAACTACAACGAGGCTGTTTAATTTCGATAGCCATTAGGATATGTTTGGTTTGAAGTAAAAGGTAGGGAAAGAAAGAGAAAGATAAGAAAACCTTTATAAACCTTGTATAGATTTATTTTCCTCTTTCAAAATTTAAAGGATCCCGGCCTGAGGTCTTAGACCTGATGCAATGTGGATTCTTCAAATCGGACACCTGGTCTGCACCCCTAGAACAAAAGGTTAGAAAATAAAGAAAAAAAAGGTATAGAATATAAATTTGGGTTTGGGTTGGACCAAATACGGGCTTGTTGAACTTGAGAGTTCATGCATTCCAGCCGGTCGGTCTGATGGATGCAGCAATGAAGATTATAGACATTTATCTTGGCCTATTCAATGCTGCTCAAAACAAAAAGCTGTTTAAGCATATTCCAACATGATCTCTGTCTATACATTGCAAACATAATGGATCCAATTTCATGGTGAGAAATATCGGCTCAGATCTTCTATTCACAAGTTGTTCTCACATTCTTATTCACGAATAATTACAGTTAATACAATGAAAATATCTCCCTTATCATTCATGGAAAGATGTTTTCAATACATAGCCATAGTGTTCCATGAATACAAATGTACGAACAATTTATAATGGATAGTAGATTCCGAGTGGAGATATACGAACACATATCAAAAATATGTTAAAACAATTTTTGTTGTTAATAAATCCCAAATACATAGAATCAAATTCAGCTTGAGTACAAAGCCCATTCAAACAGTCTTTACAGCCTATATGCTTTATTTCATACAGAAATGTTAATGCGAAGAGGCTGTTGGAATGGTGTTAGCACGGACCTCCACTGACCGAAGCCGAACCTCGTAGAATTATGCCTAATGCAGATGGTAGTTACAGTCTATCAAAAATCAGTACGCGACAAATAACAGAGGCAAGGCGCCAGGACCCCCCGGTCACATGCTATTGCTATCATCCTTTTATATTATTATGTTGAAAAAAAAAAATAGAATAATGGTCATATTTTTGTCCTCATTTGGGCATATGTACCATTGGTCAACTCTATGGTGAAGAGGGCATTTCAGTCGATTTGAGAGCATATAAAGGGCAGTTCCGTGATTTTGTAAATATAAGGATATTTTTGTCTTTTAAAGCTATATTTGATGACTAATGATTAAGCGTGTACCTCTATTAAAAATGGAACTGCCCACATTAGTGTCTGAATGAATTTCACCAGTACATGGGATCCGGATATGGAATTCGGATCACATTACAGACCCATGACCAGGATCCGATGTGCGGATTACGAGCTTGGATCAACTGGGCTTTGGAAATGTGGACCTGCAAATAAGCCTAGTTAGCTCCTTCTTGAGCTAGGCTAGTCTGACTCTGGGCTAAGCCTGAAAACTGGTCTTGACCTTCTTTGGCTACACAAGCCTGACCCAACTCCGAAGCTTGGGTCATTGGGTGGGCTCAGCTGGCTTAGATGCTATAAGTCTATTAACATATATTAATATATTACATAAAATGGTGTTGCCAGACTTGGATAGGATGGTCGGGCCGTTTGAACCAGGAACCGAAAGACCAAATTGCTTTTCTTTTATGCCCAGTTTTTAGAAATGTTAGCTTGATCAAAGATAATCCAAGCACATATGTTAATGGCTGTTGTAAGTTGTAACCTCTAGTATTTTATTCATTGTTATCCTGAAGTAAATAGATTTAAAAGATAATATAGAATTATATATATTTTTTCATAATTCTATTTTTTTTATTTTTTTTTCAAATTAATCAAATAGTTAAACTGGATTATTGAACCATTCAACCCATGACCCAGTGACCAAAACGGTTCTATATCGGATCAAAGTCTGATAATATTTGCATAAAACAGATATACATATTATAGCTTATTATTAATTAATAATAGGCAATAAAAATCGTCTTTAATTTTGGTTTACAATGATCTGATATAAAAAAAATAGGGAGAGTGACGGTTTAGCCTAGGGTCAAAATGTTTAAACCCAAAGTATAATTAAGGTGGGTGCCAGCTCAATATTGATACCAATTCATGGGTGGGCATTGATGGATAAAATAGAAGTTTTTGACATTCTCAATATTTATAACTCTGCAGCGGAAATCATAAATATATATTAGGCCTTTCCGTACTTCTCAAAAGAAAATGTATATCTGCTAAATAAAGCTCATACTTGCTTTGGCCTCACGTCCAGACAACAATATCCAAACCGGATGAGCATCGGCTAGATGGGTCTTTATTACAGTGACAAAATGGCAACCCGAGTACCCATCAAATGCCAAAAGATCCCTTCATTTGTGGCAAAAAGGACATCTTTCGGGTCAAGGGTTGCCATCACCTTTTCCTTTCCTTTTTTTTTTTTCTGCCCCTCTTTTGCACAACTGCGTCTATAGCCCTCTGAACTCAATAATATTTGATTGCTCTTCGAACCCATTTTAAAATTACCACATCTTAGGAGTGTAGATATGGTAAATCATTGCATACTAATCGGGTCAAATGTCCAACCCGACCCATTTATACCTAACTACTATTCAGGCAGGAGGAATCAGGCTCATAATATAGCCACGTCCAGCCTTCTCCACCATTTGTTCTCCATTTGACCCGTAAGTCTGTAACTCCTCAACCCCATTTGCCCTCTCCTGGGTCTCTCTACTTTCTACTCTCTCTCTCTCTCTCTGTTTGGTATAGGCTTCTACAAGCTACAGCTCTCTCTTTGAGACGTTTTGTTCGTTATAATATTCCTTTTACCTTCATTTACACTCTACAAGTAAAAATCAAGCCTATATGTTTATATATAAAGAATAAGTACAATTTAGAGCCAGAACAATATAAAGCCAGAGGAAGAGAGAGAGGTAAGAGAAACCAAGAAAGCTTCTCCCTCATCTCCTCCTGCAAACGAATGGATTCCGCTCCAGTTTCCACCGGCCAAGCTGAAAATATCCTCCAAACAGAGGGAGACACCACTCCATCTCCGACCACAAAGCGTCCCTCGTCTCGCCGGCGGAGCCCATCTTTGTCTTCCTCATCTTCTTTCCGCTCATTTTCTTCCTCTGTCTCATCCTCCTCCTCTTCCAACCCCGATGACTTGCTTTCCAGCCCAGCACCTTCGTCGCTTCACTTCTCCGGCATCCCCTTCTCGTGGGAGAAACACCCCGGAATCCCCAAGAACTCTACAATTCCTCGCACGCTGTCGTCCAAGTACAAAGACGGCTCTCTGTTTCTACTCCCATTGCCGCCTGCTGGCACTCCAATCCCTGCCAAAAGATTCAACTTCGACGCCATTTTCTCGATCCGAAAGAAGAACTCCCACGACAGCCTTCGAAGAGATCCCTTCATCGCCGCGTTAATGGAGTGTTCCAAGGATCAAGAGGGTGACGATGACTGTTGGAAGAACACAAAGGTGTCAAGAACGTTGATCGACCGGTTTGGGTTCATTGATCTCTATGCTTCGTGCAAGAGGAGTTGTGCTGTTGCCGAATCCAAAGTGCTTCTTCCTCGGTCCAGCCGAGCTGCCTACGATCTGTTGAATCGCCGGTCCGGGTGAAATTACCGGCCGACACTCATAGATAAGTAATTAAGCTTATGTTGTTATAGCTGTATCAATGCTTGATGTTTCTGTTCTTGGGCTTTTTTTTCCTTTCTTTTCGCTGAATGGGTCAGCTTCCTTTGGTACGAAAAATGACAAAACGTGCCTCAATTATCGTGGAGGAGACTTATTTTTTCTCTTAATTTGACAAATATTGTTGTTTATAAATAAATTAAGTTATAGTTTAATAATTTTCACATGTTAAGTTGTCGTGGAAGGCATTGTTATTGTTAATTAATTAATTGCTTTGCTTAACCAAACAAGGCCTAGAAGATTGAGATCAAATAACTTTTCTTCTCAAGATAGCCACAGTAATAGTCTACAGAAATTCAAGGCTTCAAGCTCAGAGAGAGAAATCAGAGTTGCAGAGATTCTGGGAACACCAGATCCCATTGTCTATGATAGAAAGAGTCTCAGTTTAACATGGTACATGTCTTTATTCATTCAATCCAAGGTCCCACTCCCACCCAAGAAGAGAAGATCTGATTAAACCAGGTCTTCATTGGGAAATCTTGAACGTCTGATCAACTGAATTTTTCTAGAGAGTCATGATTCATGAGGAATTCACAATGCGTACAGTTTTAACTTATTAATAACGTAGTTATGAAATATAGGTAAATGATGGGGATTGTTGTGGACCTCTTTTCTTCTCAATTCTATATAAACTTAATGTCAAAAGAAGATGCCTACACGATGGTGGTAAGGCCCACCACAATGTAAATAGGGCCCACCAGTTCATCTCTCCCCTCTCCCCTCTCCCCTCTCCCCATCATTTATTAGTCACCTCTATGTTTCTATATGCAATAAAAAAAAGAAACTCTTTACAATAGAAAGCATTAATTAATAGGATAGAATAAAAAATAAATCAACGGCCAGGATTTGTGCCCACTAATCCTATTTTAGAGGTTCCTGGGCCCAGCCCACATTGAGCTAAAGACCCCTTAATAACCATTTGACTCCGTGGTGAAGGTTATATTGGTAAAGATATTTTTTACACGTGTCTCTATTTTTTTGGCATTTTTATCTGCCTCACTGTGTCTCCTTTTTGTTTTTGTCAATGATAATTCAGATTCCTTGCATTTGTACACCCTGACATTGTACCCAAAAAAACTGGTGGCTGCAAATATCTAAATGCCCTCTAATTATTTTAATTATTCGTTGCATTGTTATGGCAAATCCTGATGTTATCCAGGGTACTTTGGTCATTTTGATCTCGAAAACAAGCCAAGGCTGCATAAGTCAGGGAGCAAAGCATCTTATGAAAGCAGAGAATAAATACAAGAGAAGCCAGCTATGCTGAGACACAATAGGCTTGAGATCTTGTTTATACATGACCTTCATGCATGGATGTTGAGGTGGCGGCCCAAAGTGGGCCCATGTGTTTTAGTTATATCACCCACTCTTATTCTCATGTGACAAGTTCTGGCCCATTTGCCACCCTTACTTGGCCAGAAGGGACAGCTTCTAAGTTCTAACCCTAGTTCATTTGTATGACTTGAGAAATTAAAAAATACAAGGAGACAATACTCAAAGCAAAGCTAGACATAGAATTCTATTCAATTCAATTACTTCCATGCATGACCACAGATTTGGAATATTGTGTCATATTCCAAGTGCGTCTGATCTACAGTATTCCAGATTTATGGTGTAAGATGGATTTGTAAGGCTTACAGGAAAAAAAGAATTACATGCTTAACATCTGTAAAAGATCTTTCAACTCATTAAATGGTTCGGTATTTGTTATTTCATTAAAAACTAAAAATAGTTGTTTTGTTGAAGTTTCTGGGTTGGCACAACCTGCACGATGGGAAAGTAGATGCTGACTCAAAGCAAATAAAAAGGGATAAGTAGGGTCCAAGGTGGTGCATGATAACGACGACTGAAACAGTAGCCGAAAGCGGAATACTGAAAATTAAGATTTCAAGTTTAAAATTGCGACATGTATCGGTTCGTATTGACCGATATGTATTGTTTCGGGATATGCCTCTATGAATCAATTTTAATAAAAATAAAAAATAAATTAAAAAACACTATCGATATTGCCCAAATACGCCCCTACCATTGTATCGGCCTTTTTAGCAACTGCAAGGCTTATTTAATTGTTGAATCAGGATCTCTACCACCCACCAAGAACACTATCCACACACGAGAGTCTTGTGGGTAGGGTGTATTAGCAAATATATTGCAGATAACAGATGCTGACTCTTTCATTACACCTGGGTAGATATCAATGTATATGGAGCTTGAATCTGCTACGCACAAGACATTACAGTCATGCATTGAACATCTCCACGTGAACGAGAATTCGAGATGTTTATACTAGGGCTATTCATAAGAAGGCCCAACCTGATTAAACCGATTAATCCGGACCGATCTAACTCGAGTTGGCCGGGTTTTCATAAGTATCGGTCAGTTTTGGGTTGTACAAATTCATAAATCGAAGAAAATCGAAATCAACCGGAACCGAACCGACTTAGTTCCTACTTAACTAAGTTGCTTCTATCCTAATTCCAAATTACAACCTAACTTAGTCTTCTAGTTCCTATTTAACTAAATTGTTTCTATCCTAGTTTCTATAGTCTTTTATACCAAATAGACAACCAATTAGAATTAGGTGTCATTTTTTACTTAAATTAGAACTTAGAAAGTTTATTGAAATATACAAATTTCAGCCTTTTTTCTATAAAACAGTTTGACTTTCTATTTTCTTGATAACTTTTGTCTTTTATTCTAATTCTAACTTTTTAAATATATTTCCAGAAAATATCTTAAAAACTTCAGTTTTTAGAATAGATATTTCCTTCTAGGCTTCTATGTCCTTTTTGTATAGGAGCAAAACCGAAACTGATCCAAACCGACCCAACCCAACTCAAACCGATCAGGTCAGTTTCGATTTCCATCTCAGGTAACCCGACCAAGTTGGGTCGGTTGGGAAAACCCCAGTAAACCAACCCAACCCAACCCGTGAACAGCCCTAGTTTATATAACTGCAGTTTCTTGTAAGTTGGTAGATTTGTAGGTAGTATTATCATAGTAATCGATTTAAATCAAGGATTAAAATATTAATATAATATATTTGATATAGGACATATTGTACTAGTATCTATGATGTTATGATAAGGCTTATATCACATGATTTGAACGTATCAGTACCTTTGAATGAGATTGTATCATACTACATCAGTAGATATAGTCCTATGCATACCGATACGGAAGCATATCGGTGCCCGGTGCATGTACTACTCTGTATATTGACCATTTTTGGATTGTTTTTGGAATTTAATAAAAGTTAAAAATTATAATTGTAAAAGCTGAAATAGAGTTATAATTATAAAAACTAAGAATTAATTTTTACCAAACTTTAATAAAAACTGAAATTTATAATAATTTATTTTATATGCCTTAAATGATTTATATGTTTATATGTTTTATTTTATATATAAAGTGCATGTTAAAAATGAAAATATATTTATTATTTGAAAAATAGAGCTATTATTAAATAAACTTTATCAAAACAAAGTGAAATTATAATTATAAAACTGAAATAGAGTGATAATTATTACATTTATATCTTATACATAGATAATTCAACTTGAAATTTATTATTATTAATGTATATATGTCATTTATATACATTGTCTAGTGTATCCAAGCATTTTCATATCCTTCATCAGTATTTGAGTTTGAGCTATCTGATACAATACTCAATATCGATATTTTGATCCTTATACTAGAAACATTTGTCAGATTCAATGAGAATGCATAGCGAGTAGTGCAATGAAAACAAGTGGAGCAGATCGGAACTCAACTGCTGAATGCATGATGAAGCATTGGTATCGGGAGAAATTATTTTACCCAAAAATTTTATTTTAATCAATATGCCCCTGAATTTAAATTATTTTTTAAGTTAGGAATCTTTTCAGCATTCCTTCTCTGAGCAACCATTTCTGCAGCTATGGATAGCGTAGTTTGCTTGTGAAATGAGTAAATTGTAAGAGTGCTGGATTAGAGATATAATATCTTTCACGGGTCTTTGCATTCATAATTGAATGTGCTGAACTGTAGAAATAGTGCAACTGTTTTAACAGCCCACGCTTCAGCAAGCAATGATGTTTCATTAATTAAGACCCTGTTTGGCAAATCTTTTTGAAAGATTTAATGGGCTTTTAGAAGCCCGGAAGACCAAAAACCGTCCCATTAGACCAAAAGATGAGACCCCTAAAAGACCGTAAATTAAAGGGGCTAAAATCTACTAATTTCTGAATTCTTATGGGCTATAAAAATGAATCCAAATGGTGGAATAGGGTAAACTATGGAATTGGTTCCCTTGGTTTTGTGACTCTTTGTCCTAATCTTAAACATTGACTGTTCAAAATTGCCCTCTCTAGAGCTTGCAGTCTGGACCATATGGAGCAGAATACCTTTGGCCTAGGACAAATACAGAATAAAATAATTCAGAGCAAAGATGTATAATAAGCCAAAGTGTAGGGGACAGAAATACATAGCCCCGTGCAGATTTGAATGCCTGTACAAATCACAGAAAGCCTCCTTTGCAAGTTGAACTTGTGATCCAAAACTTCACCTAATTAATTCTGAGTAATTTTAAACATTTAATCATCTCATCTTGTACACTGAATCCTGAAGCAGTCAATGCTGAATGAGCTGTGTCCTTCCAGGAAGAAAAGTCTGAGCGAGCTGATTGTGAGGATGCCTTCTATAACCTCAAACCAAGGGTCCAACAGTTTTTTGATGGTCCCCCTATATGACTATAGCCAGTTGTTCTACTCAGTATCTACAGCCTAGAGTCACCATTGTTCTACTCAGTGTTCACCTTATGCATCAAACTTGTGTTAATTAATTGCTTGAAGAGAAACTTGAGTAGACATTACTGTTTTGACTTCTATCTACTGCAAAACCCTAAGAAACCAGGCTGTAAACGGATCGGTCCGAATCCATATACCTAGATTTGAATTTGATTTGCCAATATTCGGATCAAATTCGAATCGATTTCAGATATAAAATGAACAAAAAATGGCTTCCATATATATGAGAGTTGAACTAATGATTCTATGGTGAATGGGCAACATCTAATAGATACAATAAACAACTTGTGTAGATATAAGCTTATATGTTCAAATATTATAGGATAGGATGGGGGTGTATCCTTATTCTATCCAATTATAGAACTCGGATCACCCTTAACCAGATCGGATTATTAGTTGATAAACTTGTTTTGGATTATATATTAATACTGTGAAGTCAACAACTACTTAAAGCTTCAGTAGACAGCTTGAGTTAGTGTGAAGCTTTTATTTTCACAGACTCATGATCTGGTTCCCTAATTAATAACCATGGTTGACTAGTAGAATCATAGTAAGAAAAATAGATGATAAAATAAGCAAACTCGGGGTTTTAAAACAATGGTCTGTAGGAATATTATATTATATGCATGGCGTCTATTCTAAGACATCTCAATATAATTTTCCTTACTATGAATACTATTATGAAGCAGTTCTTTTTCCTTTCCTTTTCTCTTCTTCTGGATCTATGACGTAGAAGATCCTTCTAATGTTCATGATGGCTCTACCTCTGCTACATCTCTTTCTTTCTTTTTTAATAGGCTCCACCATCATGGTCTCCTTAGTCTCTACTTTCTCTTTCCTTTATCTAAGAGGATTGGTGATATTTTAGATACCCAATAGAATGAACAAAAATCCCATTAAAACTTGAATAATTTGCAGTGTGCAGGATGCATTTGTCTTCAAAATTTTAGATTGTTAGTGAAAAGTTGAAACCTCCTTTTGGGGAGTGGCAGGCAGATTAGTGGTTCAAGTGTTGAAAATTAGGGCAACTTTTAAAGGCATGCCTGAGCTATGAACCCCACACCCAGTTCACCGACATAAGAAAGTATCTCTAATGACCTGTTTAACACAGTAGTGGTTACAATTTGGGGGCCCTTAACCCGAGGGACTAGCTGGCCCAAAACTGAAATGGGGTTGGATACACATTGGGACTGGGACTGAAAAATGTCAGCTCTGGTCAAATTGGCTTAAATTAGGGTTGATGCCATGGGAATCTGATCAAATGAGAATCTAATGTGTTGTATTTATGCTCAAAATATTTGCAAATACATGTCTTTGTTATACATCTGCATGAGAGAGGGGAGAGGAAATGTAGGGGTAATGTTGGGTATTTTGGTAACATCTGGTAACATACTATTATTATAAAATAGCTATATTATATTCATAAGTACTTTTTGAGTTAACTAATAAAGAATATCAATGGAATGGGGTATAAGCATATCCTTCCAACCTAGCAATGCAGGTTTGATTCCAACCAACTGCTTTCCTTAATTAATTTGAATATACATCTTTATTTCCAGAATTGTTTCTGGTTACAAGTAATCTGATTCTTCCTTTTTCCAATCAGGAGATAGGAACTGGAGGGAGAGGGAGGGGTATATAATTAGAAAACCAACACAGACCTTATTATCAGACCCCCTCCCCTCAAAGAAAAATAAAAGAAGATAACAGAACTATTAGAGAAACTGATTAGGTTGATTATCTATTAGATTTTATGGGTTTGAACCCAAGCCACTTAGAGGGGTCAGGGGTGGGTGCCAAATAACCATCTCAGCTACTAGACTATCAGGGTTGAGAAATAAGACATCAGGTTTCTTGAATGGAGAGGAAGATACTCAAGTATAAAAGAACAAACTCAGCTTATATTGCTAAAATATTATATACCTAGAAAAGTGATAACATATATATATGATTTTTTTTCTATATCAGAAGGAAGAAAAAGAATCCTAAAATTCATTTCAAATGCCATTAATCTCTCCAAGGAAAGCACATGATTTAGTCAACTAGTTAGAATATACAACTTTTTGGAACTTGTTTCATCCATGTTGTTGTGAAGATTCTCATCAAGTTGATCATATGCTCCCACATATTGTTACTGAACTCAACTATAGTAAAATTAAAAGGAATAACCTACTGATAAGTCTTAGAAGTACCTGAGTATAGGGGTGTCAATTGGACTGGATTTGGTCCAATCCTTTCCAGTCTAATGTGAGTCTATTATAAATGAACCAGGTCCAATCCAATCCAATGAATGTTTTGAATCAATTTGGACCATCCAATCTATTCAAATTCATTTTGGTTTAGATTAGTTTCAACCCAAATCTGGTCCATTGACATATATATTCTTATCTTATATCAATGAATCAGATGTTGGCTTAATCCAACCCAATCCAATATAAATTTGTTATGGATGGACCAGATCCAACCCAACCTAATAAATATTTTGGACCAGATTGATCCAGTCCAATATATCTTGTTAGTTTGTCCAATCCATCCAAATTGATTTTGGACTGGACGGGTCCAATCCAAAACCGGTCCATTGACACTCTTACCTAAGTATTGTACGTCAATAAAAAAAAAAAAACTTGGAGCAGACTGAAACTCACTGGTAAATCCTTACTGCCAACCAATAATAAAGAAGATAATTAATTTAATATATGCACTAGAAAATTAAGGTATTGATTCTAATACTTATAACATAATATTCTTGCCATTTATTGGCTCCACTTAAGTATATCCCTCCAGATCCCTAGAAGGCTTGAACTCAAGAAACATATTTGTTGATACTACACAGTTAAAATCTCCAGCTATTCAAGATCTAGACTCAATAATCCTTCATTAAAATAATCAAAGTCTTGGTACTAGCTAGAGAAGTAGAGATCTCTCTATAGCAAACCAATCACGAAGGTATTTGGTGAAATTACCAAATAGCAGAGTATTGATTGCGTCCTAGCTAACAACTGTATAACTTCTTACGCTAAGCGAGATGCCATTGTCAACATCCTCCACTTGAGATAGGTTGCCCTAAAGTATCTCTGGATGACATGACCTTGCTGAAAAATTTTGGTCCAAGGTTATGTCAACTTCTTATTTTATTATTTTTATCAAATAATTTCGGGCAAAATACCAAATCATTCCTTTAAGGGCCATTGCTTTGTGCACCAGTAAAATCTCAGGTCGGCAAATGTGAGAATATTGCAGGTTTGAGTCTAAAAGCATCCTCCACTTTGTGAAAAACTTGTCAAAGGACCAACATTGCGTAAGGGGAGATTGAATTCTTCTCTCTTRTCTTTCAACCCGCCTCGGCTTCGCCTTCCACCTTATTAAACTTTGGACTTCCACCTTCAGCTAAGCACCTAACCCGTGGGACGGGACCTTCGGTCTAGCCTTTCTTTGTTCGGGTACGGGACCGACCTTCTCTTTTGTTTGTAATTGGACTTGCCCRAAACAAAGGAACCTTGGCGTGAGAACCCACCCGAGTTGGTAACCCTACACTTTCACCTAAGCTTTCGCCTACGATTTCTCCTTCGTCTTCTTTGCCTAGCCTTTCTTTGGGACCTCGCCTTTCTGGACCTAGCTTTAGAACAGGACCGAGTCTTGCTTTTAGCTTTGAACCAGCAATAGGGATGACCTCGGCTTTCGAACCGAACTATGTAGCTGCTTCGCAATGCCCCAAGTCCTGTAGCACCACATTTTTTGTAGTACATCCAATACTTACAATGCGTGTGTATCCGGTAATTATGGTGGTATTTGGCATTGTATCATATAGGCGCCACATCAAAGAAAGCAGTACTTCAAACAACATCCTCTTGTTTTGTATTGTGTTTTTAGAAAAAATATTGCTCCATATCATATCTTGAAAATCGGGAAAGTTTGGTTCGGAGCAACATCAAATTTAATGTTTTTTAAGAAAATGGTACATTGCTGCCAACGGTGCAATAATGGAGTTGGATCTTCTGCCCACACAAACTCTACCCACGTTGGTATTATTGTGACATCATCTTGGATGTTGGATAATATAGACCATATTGAAAATGTTGCTGCCAGCACGAAACTAGTGTTGTTTTTTTAGAAAACAGTGCTTACAACTCCACATGCTAAGCACCATTTTTATGAGAAAATGGTGCGATGTTCCTACCACCGATGCCAAACACCTACAATATGATTAAATTTAGATGCTTATTGGAAAAAAAAAAAAAAAAAACGGATTCAGTCAGTGCAAGGCTCGTTCGAATAGCCTTTATAGCCTTGCATTGGGAATATCTCCCCATGAAATAAAGCACAAAAGTACGAAAATGTTCCCAATGCAAGGCTAGGAAAGGGATCTTTTTGTGTAGAGGGATTTACTACTAGTAAAAAGCATGTTAACACGCTAACAGCGTGGCATTTATCCATATGTTATTGGTTTAGGCTGTTGAAAAAATTTGAATGGGCAAGTGCTTATTCGAATAAGTGCTTAAAAACAAGTGCTTATTTGAATAAACACTTATTTTCATTTGGCACCCAACTTTTTCAATTGCTTATTTTAAAAAATAAACACTTATTTTATATTGGGTGCTTGGTGGTTTTTTTCTCCAATAAGTACTTAAATAAGCAATTGTGACTCTTTTGTCCTTCACTTTCTTTTAAAATTTCAAAATATCAAATCCAAAGTGAATAAATAAAAGTACTTTGATAGAAGTGCTTTTATAAAATCACTTTTACAAAAGTGCTTTCATAAAAGTACTTTGACAAGCACTTCTGTAAAATACTTTTATAAAAGTACTTCCGTAAAAGTACTTTTATAGAAGTGTTTTCGTAAAAGTACTTTTATAGAAGTGTTTTCGTAAAAGTACTTTTGTAAAAGTTCTTTCATAAAAATACTTTTATAAAAGTACTTTCATAAAAGTATTTTTATAAAAGTGCTTTCATATAAAATTACTTTTACAAAAGTGCTTTTGTATAAGTACTTTCGTAAAAATAATTTTGTAAAAATTGTTTTTATAAAAATTACTTTTACAAAGGTGCCTTTGTAAAATTGTTTTTATAAAAAGGTTATAATTGGTATTCTAAACATTTACTAGAAACAATTATGGGAGAAAAAAAATGAATAAGTTTTTATTGTATGAGCATTTAAAAATAAAGCTGAATTTTCGTAAAAGTACTTTTGTAAAAGTTCTTTCATAAAAATACTTTTATAAAAATACTTTCATAAAAGTATTTTTATAAAAGTGCTTTCATATAAAATTACTTTTACAAAAGTGCTTTTGTATAAGTACTTTCGTAAAAATAGTTTTGTAAAAATTGTTTTTATAAAAATTACTTTTACAAAGGTGCCTTTGTAAAATTGTTTTTATAAAAAGGTTATAATTGGTATTCTAAACATTTACTAGAAACAATTATGGGAGAAAAAAAATGAATAAGTTTTTATTGTATGAGCATTTAAAAATAAAGCTGAATTTTCGTAAAAGTACTTTTGTAAAAGTTCTTTCATAAAAATACTTTTATAAAAATACTTTCATAAAAGTATTTTTATAAAAGTGCTTTCATATAAAATTACTTTTACAAAAGTGCTTTTGTATAAGTACTTTCGTAAAAATAGTTTTGTAAAAATTGTTTTTATAAAAATTACTTTTACAAAGGTGCCTTTGTAAAATTGTTTTTATAAAAAGGTTATAATTGGTATTCTAAACATTTACTAGAAACAATTATGGGAGAAAAAAAATGAATAAGTTTTTATTGTATGAGCATTTAAAAATAAAGCTGAAAATTTGGGCTTAAAAAATATGCCCTTATTTTTAAAACAAACACTTATTTCAAACTTATTTCCCAAACACTAATAAATACTTAATGGTATGAACCCGCCCAAATAAGCACTTATTTTTAAGCATTTCCAAACATGGCCTAAATCGAAGGCCCGTGCATCTCTACTACATATCACCATGAATGTAATATATAAGTACTGAGATATTTCTGATTTATGGCTGGATGTTGTACTATTACGGTGACACGATTGGATGTTGTACTATTACGGTGACACCATGCTTTTTGCTGGCAGCAGATCCTATCTCTCTTCTAACTAGATTCTTGTGATTGAGGTTCTCATATTAGAGGCTTTTGATGGTATTAAATATTTCTTTATTATATGTTTCCTTATCGCATTATTTAACACAACACAATAATTTTTTTTCTGTTTTTTCTTTTTATTTAACACAACACAATAATTTTTCAACTTAGGTATGCCAATCGAGACACCGCTTAATAGTCATCTATTAATAAGCTAGTTAAGGATGTAATAATGTAAGATAAGGGATTCGATATTACGTAATTTATCTCTTGCTTACCTGTGAGACTGACGTCCTAGAAACCCTAAGATAAAAATGTTTAGTTAACCCTTAGGCACTGTCTGAAGGTCTTGACAGAGTCAGTACCCTCGTACGTTTTTGGTATATATATATATATATGTTATATTATATAAATTTTATAGTATGATATATATAATTTATATTATATATAATGTTTTATATATAAAAGACGTAGAGTTAGAATTAAGCCCGGCTCCGTCTAGATTTAGGTTCGGGTTTACATTTCAGGCTCAGACTTAAATTATAGCCCTTATCATAAATGCAAAACTCAACCTAACCTATAATTACCCTAATATTATCTCTCTTTCAATTAGATTATTTATTTTTACCTAATAAATATTCAGTTATAATAACGTAATCAAGTCATTCCAACTATGTGCCCGGACGTTTGGTAGGGCTTTCATTGCAATGACTTCCGGTGCTGTATGGGCCAAAAAAACCAGAAAGTCATGAATCCCTGTTTGGTAAAGATCAGGAAAGCTGAAAATAGGTCTATATATGATCTCAAAATTTGACTTTCTGATGAATCTATCATAGATAACTTCTTGAAATCGGCTCTGTCAATGCAGCTCAATAACCGTAGAAACCCTTCCAAACGGGATCTATATGGGATTGTTACTTGAATACAATTCCGTTTTGTTTGGTGCCATTCAGTTATATTAACATGCATAATTATATCTTGTGTCTGGGGATTAGACATATTCATGAGCCAGATGGACTGTCCAGCTCGACCTGTTGTAAGTTGGACTTGGATATGACTTTAGGCCTGCAGGTTCGGGTTTTTTCAAAGAACCCAGTCCGATCCCATACTTAATTTGAATTTTGGGTTTTAAGATCGGGCCAGATTCTTTATTCCTATTATCTTTTTCTAAGTAATAGTGAGATCTTTCATTATTTTTGGGTTTTGAAATCTTTTAATATAAATAAAATAATTTTATTTTTGTTAATTAAAAAAATCTATTTTTATTTATTTTTTAACTTCTAATCAAACCAAGACTCAGGTCTGAGTTTCGGGCTTTATATGAGAGCCAGGATTAGACTCTAAACTTAAACCCGATGGTTGGGCCATACTCGAGCTCGGACCTGAATGTATTGAACCAAGCCGGTAAAGAGATCTAGTGGGGATACCTGATCCAAATGTCATCTGTTTAATCACAACCATTCCATATTATTAGAAATTGGTGAATGATTAATGGGAAGTGAAAGTGTGAAACATCAAAACTGAAAAACAAGAATGGTTAAAAGTCACTCAAGCTTAATAACTAAATAATGTTAATACCAACCCTTGCCCTTGAAGTGACATTACATTGTAGCTTGTAGGGAGGGATATACCATAGTTTTACCCCTCAGCGGCCAAACATCCAAACAGTTTAGTAGGGATAGGGAAGAAAAGAACTTTCTGTTGTTGCCCAAAATGCCACACATTAACCAATGATCGATCAACTAACTGTTAGAACTTTTACATTTAAATTGCTATAAAATATCTAGTTCTATATAAAATTATAACTAAAATAACATTCATCAGTAGCTATTAATGAAGAATATTACTCATTGATATATACTAGATTCAAGCTAATTCATTGGCCTTATTTAATATATCAGCAAATGTTAGCTTATAAATATAAATTTTAAGGAGGCCTACTGTACTACCATAATTAATTATGTAAGCATGCCATATCAAGAGTTCAAGACTACTTAATGTTTCTCCACCACATAATGAACGCTCTCTTTCTTCTCTGAATTTCTATTTGTATAGTGGGTCATGCTGCCGGTGCAGGCCGTGTTGGGCCGGGTGCAGGCTGGGCCATTCCGGCACATGGTCTGTGGTTGATACGGTTTGCTTGGTCATTCTGTACCGGTCCAGCCTGTAGACCTAAAATCTCAGGCCCAGCATTGTTTACATGATCATATCGAGCCTGATATGGCCCATGGACTATCATGCCGAATAATACTGAACTGATCCAAATTCATGTTACATCACGGATGACACGGTCCAATTTACACCTTTAGATAAAAGACACTCATTCACCACATGGTGGAGGTTTTTTAGGCAATTAAAAAGAGGGATTTGGGGACCAAGGTTTTTGGTCCTACAAACTCTGCAAGCAGGTATGAAAATGATCCAACAATGAACGGAAGCTTATTGTGTGCAAATGTGCAAATAGGGTTCCCCACCATATATTATTCCAAAAATGTCTTTTCTTGTGGCACCATTAATAAGGTCTCTACTTGTTGATCAGTCATTAATGCACTATCCCAATCTCCCAAGAGACCAAATCCCTTTCTGGACAGCCAAAAAGTTAAGTATAGAGTTCTGTAAACATCTGTGGGACAAAGAGTAGGTAAATGGTTTCAAAATGAAAAAGAAATAAATGACTCTTCACTGTTAAGCTCTCTGAAGATGATTCTATCTTTTCCAATTTGGGTTTTATTTTGTTTTGTTTTTTAATCTCATGTTTGGAATCTAATGATACTCTTACAACCTGTCCAAGTCAAGGGTGTTTAGGTCTTTTTGAGGTAGTTTGATAATGTTCTTGTTTTCTTTTTTTTTTTTTTTGTGGGGGTGGGGGGTGAATGAAGTTTCATAATTGTACTCTTACAATTGAAGGCAATTGTAAGAGTACAATTTCTCTCTTGTGAGAACACGTAATTTTAAAGACCACAGAAAGGGAAAGGAAATAAATATTTGATGGGACTTAACTGGTCTTTGTACATGTGGTCTGTAGAAAGAGTTGGGCCTAAATCGTACACCATGACTAATCATAGAGTTATCAATTGTCCAATATGCATAGTACATAAGTTCAGTGTGAGTTGAAAAATCTAAATCAAGATTTTTAAAATCGAATAAGTCAGGGGTGTAGTTTTTGGGTCGAATAGTCCGACTGTTTAAATTAAATAAATGGTTTATTTTAACAAAAAAATAAAAATTGGTCAAATCGTTGAATGATTCCATCACTCGGGTTAATGATTTATTGACCAAATCAATGTTTTTTTGAAGAAATAACAGTTCTAGGGTAAAACAGAATCGATTACCTAAAAAGCTGCTTTAGGAAATACATTAAGATAATTGGGAGTAATCTATTTATAATTATAACAAATACCCTTGTCACTGTGCTTGTGCGCTCTTCTGATTGGTTCGGTTCTCCTTGAGAATATCCCTTCAGACCTCTATAGGGTTGGGGATTAAAAACCCTTATTATTTCCCACTACAGAGAAAAATCCTTAAGTGAAGCCAATTACACGACAATTAATTTTATTAAATATGGATGCCCAAGTTCTACAGTGTGACTACTTTTCTTCAGAGTCAAAGTGTACAATACGGAAAGCCAATCAGAAGGGTAGCCCATTAAATTCATCAAATAATAGTGTTTTGGTTGTGCCCTACCAAGAACCAACTGCACTCTATACTGACTACATTGCTTTAATCAAGATATCCGTTAGTCAATGTTCCCTTCCCTAAGCTGCCCTCCCTCAAGACTCTTAGGACATGGAGTCCAAGAAAACTTATTTTATTTCCCTTTATCAATTATTTTTGGGAAGCATTAGATAATCCTTGAGACACCATGATTTTGGTAGGTAAGTGTTGTTAGGTTGGACCGGACCAGATGATCAACCGGTGAGCCGCTGTGCTGTACGTGTCCAGTCTTTTGATGGTTTCCTGGTCTTAATGATCCAACACAATCCCCTTTTGGTGATTCTTGTCCAATTGGATCTTCTACGTGGGTCCTACCGTTGAATATTTCTGGTTGAAGAAGATAATGTACTATATGTTCTTTGTAAAGTAGGTAAAGTAACAGTATTATTTATAATTCCGTTTTCATTTAACTCTTTAATGTATCCACCAAGAAATAAGAAATCTCAGGATATATTTTTATATAAGCAAAGTAGTTCACCATTGAAATATCAGAATTGATTATTATTATTATTATTATTATTTATTTTTTAAGTATCAAAGCCCCAGCAGCAGCAATAATTGTACTTGTATTTTGAAACTTACGTTTTTTAAAAGTGCAAATGTTTGTGTATGAAAATAAAATACTATTAACTTTATATGGTATAAGAAGTGAACTGTGACCATCTCCTGAAAATTCACATCTGTGCCCCCACAGAGGGAGCCCCACAGAAAATTACAACCGTGTATTGAAAATATCTTCCATTGACAACTTGGGGAAATGTTTCCAATACATGCTGAAATGTGCATGTGGGGCACAGATTTGATCTCACATATGTTTTACTTCATGATTTCAGCTTCAGCTGACCTCAATTCCCATAAAAGTAAGGTTTTTAAAATTGAACTCGACAACGAACCAGTCAGGAGTCTGGTTCTTAAATCGATTTGATGATCTGTTCTGATATAAAAATAAAATAATTTTTAAAATAAATAAAAAACGGTCAAACCATTAGACGTTTAGAATGATTTAACTGTTTTAGGTCAGTGATTTATTGATCAAATCAACGATTTTTTACAAAACAATAATTTTAAGATAAAATGGAACCAGTCACTGAATCAATTCCCGGTTTTTCCGGCCAACCATCTGATCTGATCCAGTTTTTAAAACCATGCACAAAAGTGAAATGTAAAATACTGTTAATTTCACACACGCTAATAGGACTCTTCTAAAAATTATTGTGCTACTATACAACATCATCACCATCAATTGTGTTTCCCAATCCTGTGAAGTTTGAACATCAGAAACGTGGGTCCGAGGGAAGCTTCCATGCAAGGTAACACAAACCCTGGGAGACATATAATGGTGCTAACAGCTAAGCATGGACGTTCTATTATTGTTTGTTATAATATACATATATAATAGAAGATATCAGAGCAGATAAGTTAAATATTTTTCATGATGGCCTGGATGTGAAGCCAATGTATATATATATATATATATATATATATATATATATATATATATATGGACATTATAAAATAGATAGAGTTGTATAACCCATTGTTGTTAGTGATTCCAGAAATAATACTAGAACTGATCAGGTGATTGGTTCCGGTTATCCCAAAACCGGATTTTTCATAAAAATCGTTGATTTTGATCAGCAAACTGTTGACCTGGGTAATTAACCATTCGTACTATTTGAACGGTTTTGATTTTTTTTAATTTTTTGTCAAAACGGGTCAACCGTTTAAGTCGAATGGTCCGACCATTCAACCCAGTAACTGGACCCTGACCGATTCAGTCTCCGGATCAGTTTTAAAAACCATGCAAAGCACCATCTATATATGCAGGTTCTAAACTAAAAAAGTGTATGGGCACTGCACCAGTGTCCTCACCGACCAAGAATACACAACAATGGGTAGATACATCTAAGAGTTTAGTAGATAGCCTAAACTACATTTTTAGTAGAGTAGAAAGCCTAGTGCCAACCTTAGTGTCTTCCAAATGATAATTTAGTACATAGCCTAGTGGGTATATACATCTAAGAGTTTGCTGCTTTTGTCTATGTTGCTTAAGTTATTTATTCCTAGCGAGTGTCTTCTCGGCTTCTCATGGCCCATGGTGTCAGTGACAAAAACTGAACTTCACATATGGTGGGCCTAAAACTGGTGTACATATTCTTATCAGTTCAATGTATAAAACTTGCACACCTCAATTAAATAATTGACATTTGGTAAAGCTAGAAATCAATCAAACCCAATCATCTTTGTCTTTTTATTAGTTTGTTGTTTTGTAAGCATAGAACCATAATGAAGGAGCATCAAGTAAAACAACAAGTTTCTTCTAGATATATAGTTAGACTCATTTAATAGGCTTGAGTTTTTTTTTTTTTTTTTTCTTTTTCTTTTTCTTTTTGTTTGGAGGATTTGTGGGCAAAGTAAGGTTTTAAATAGTATGTCCGCAGAAGAGATTTTGTATTTATTATAGAATATTGCTCATATATATATTGCTAGGAATATTACTAATGATCATAAGTATAAATTATTATTCCCATTATCAAATTTCCTTCACGAACATGGTTTTGTGAGGAAACATGTTTTATAACTTTTGGAGATAGCCCAACATTGGTAAGAGATTATTTCATTATATACAATATAACAACCTAGACAATTAGGAATAACATTTATTAGTAAAATATACTTTGGTAAGAGATTATACATTGTAATATCTTATCAAATAACATTTATCAGTAAATATTAACAAAACATAGTTATAAACAGTGGAATCATGTTCATCTATATATATACTAAAGTAAAGTAGGCCATGTTAGATTGCCTCTCCATATTTTGTTACTCCAACCAAGCAATTCTAAAGGGGGTGCAAGATTCCCTCTAGAAGCCTATGGAGTTGTCACCTCAACATGGCAATCTCCCTTTTTCCTCTCCTTTTTATTAGGAAGCTAAGAAAACTCATATAGTTCGCACCTATTTTTTATGAAAGATATAAGCTAAAATCATTTGTAAAGCCTATGCTTATTCCAATTTATTCCTATCCTCCCCTTTCTCCTAAATTATATCTCTTATATCTCTAATTCCTAATTATCTCATAAGTTATTTCTAATTTGGGATCTCCTAAATTATCTATAATTCCTATTTATCTTCTCCCCCACTTTTCATATATATATATATATATATATATATATATATATATAAAGAAAGTTTGAATTAAAAAAATTAACAATTATTAATTATTATAATGAAATAAGACTCATAATGAACTTATGTAATAACAATATAAATTATAAATTTATGGATTATTCAACTTCACAACTAAAAAATTGTTTCAAAAATTAAATAATAATATTATTTAAATGTTACCTAAATAAAAAAAGTAAAATTAAAAAAATATTATTTAAATATTTCAAAAAATAAATATTTTAAATAAAAATATTAAAAATAGAAAAATAACTATATAATAAAATATTAATATTACATAATAACTTTAAAATAAAAAAAAATCAATAACAAAAAATTTAAATATTTTACGTATTTCAATAACTATATATTTTAAATAACAAAATCTTAAAAATAGATAAATAATTATATAAAAAAATTAATATTACATAGTAACTTTAAAGTAAACAAAATTTAAATGACAAGAAATATAAATATTTTACATATTATTTAACTAACAAATATTTTAGATAATGAAATATTTTACACAACTAAATTTTAAATAGCTAAAATAATGAAAGTTTGTAATAATAGTATAAATTATAATTTTATGGATTATTAAATTTAATAAATTTTTAATATTTTAACAATTTAAATAATGGTATTATTTAAACAACTAAATAATATTGTAAATAACTAATTTTTAAGTATTTTGAATATCAACTAATCATCTTTTAAATATTATTTAGAAACAAAAGAATAGATTAAACAATGAAATTATGTAATAACTTTAAAAAAATTTATCAAAAACACAAAATTAGTTATAATAGATTTAATAATAATTGATAATAAAAATATATAATTTAAAAAATTTAAGTATTAAAGAATTAATGAAAATAGATTAAATAACTTAGAGGTATTGTAGCTTCCAAATAGAAATTTTATGTAATAACTTTCAAAAAAAAATATTTTTAATAGATCTTATAAAATAGAATAATAATTAAAATTATTAATGTACTAATAATGAAAACATTATTTCACTTATATCAATTAATAATTATAAAAATATAACTTTTAAGAAATGAATATTTATTAATAATAATTTTAAAATCTTTATCTATATTTATTATATATTTATATATAATTAATATTTATTGTACTTTTTATAATTATTTATTATATTTTTTGATAAATATATTTTCAATAATTATGTATAAGTCTATTCTTTTTATTTAACAAAAATTTTCAACAATTATTGGAGATTAAAACATTGTTATTTAGCTTTTTTAAATTTATTGTATTATACTTATTGGATTATAGTATTTTTGTTATAACTTATTGATTAATATTTATTAGAGGTTGAAATATTATTGAAGATTACACTATTTATTGTCTAATTTAAATATTTTTAGTATTTATTGTATTTATTCTATATTTTTTGTTCTTTATTGTATTTTCATTATAAATTTTATTTTTTATAATTGCATATTTTTGCTATAAATTTTCAATAATTATTGGAGATTAAACTATTGTTATTTGTTAGAGATTAGACTATTAATTTATCTGAAATTTGGAGTGTTGACTTGTCGATTTGGTTCATAGATTGTTTGAGAAACCAAACTGATTTTGTCGGGTTGGGGAGTTAGTCACTCGAAACTAACTGATTATTGGTGAAAATTGGCCAACTCTATTGGTCAATGTTTTAAAATCTAACCTGTAAGCCGACACGCTTTTGCCTCCAGGTCGCGTGTCATTAGTTCGATTGTCCAAGTCAAATGGGTCAATATATATCAATATATATACTATAAATATATATTTATCAATAAATGGACTATAATTATGTTTTACATATAATATATGTATTATTTTTATATTTAATTAATGTTTTTAATTTTTTATTTATAAAAAAATATTAAAGATTATGATTTAAGGCCGAAAAAGAGTTTTTTTTTGCAAAAATAGTGGGGCAAGGTGCCATGGCTCCTTGGGACACATAGATCCTGAAAAGTTACCCAAAATAATAAAAAAAAAAAGATCACCTTAATCGGACTTCTGAGTGCAAAGTTATTATAGCCTCCAAAAGTTTTTACATACATTAAGTGTGCAACCCATGACCAAGTCAACATTTTTTGACTGAAGGATAAGTTCAACAAAACCAAACCCATAATCAAGACTGGGTGACAATTCAAATGGTTCAACCGACCAGATTAAAACTATCAAAAGTTTCTACATGACATTATCTTAGCTTTTTTATTTTCTTTTAATTTCTTTTATTTTTTTCCTATTTTCCTTGGTTTTTGCAATGGTTGCCTTTCTACCTATATAGATGCCTGACATAGCTCATCTAGACCATTACCTTAACTTTCTATCAAATAGATGGGATCTCATTTAGGCTGCGCATGGTATTGCAATCTCTTAGTTTTAGGAGAGAGAATACAAGTGACGAGGAGCAAGTAGTGTTACTGTGTTGGAGATCATTTTAATTTTGGCAGAAAGTTTCCACCCACAAGTAGGGCTAGATAGCCTAACACATAGATACCATGGTTCTACAAAATTACCTACCACGGATGAAAACATCAGACCACGAATCCAAGCTTGTTGTAAAATGCTACCCCACGTTTTATAACTTATGACCTAACTTTTTGGAGTTCATTTATATGGCCTGTTAAGTAGGGGTGGCAATTTTTCACCCAACCCACTCAACTTGCCCATTTAAATGGGTTGGGTTGTGGATAACCATTGGGTTAACCACTATAGATATAAGTATTAATTCCTTAACCTTTTTTTTAATTTTCTTCATTTGAATGAAATAATTTACAATTAATGTATTAATTTTCTATTAATTATTGACTAAATTTAATTTTGTCTCGAATCAACACACTTCACCCAATTCAACATAAGTCCAAATCAACTTGACCCGAGTCCGGACCAACTCAACTTGGTCAAAATATGAACAAACCTGATCACCTTGGTCTAGTTCATTTGGGTCGATCAGCCTAGTACAACCCGACCCAGTACATGTCGATCCGGGTTGACCCGATTCCGAAATGGGTCTAGGCGGGGTATTTCAACTCTCTCTTGCTTTACCCTATTTGGATTGTATAGTCCGACCAGTATTTGCACAACCTAACCTGAATCTAGACCGGTTCAATTTACTTCTCTTGACCCATTCCGGGTTAGTCGGCTTGGTCCCAAACCCATGCACAAACATGATATGGGCTAGTCCAAGTCAATCTGCGATTGAGTGAACCGGTCTGGTCTGGTCCGACCGACTTGATTTGGATCTAAACAGTTCAACCACCTTTGATGTGATTAGATCGAAGACAATCCAATTAGATAGTTCAAGTTGGTCTGACCGGTTTGAACCTAAGTGTTTCGGTCAAACCCAAAATCTGAACATAGTCAAATGGCTTTGTCGCTTGTGTAAAAATAATGTAAATAGCAACTACTATTACCACCAAGCTATGACCAACTTATTTGTTAAAAGAGAGTTTTTATTTTAAGTACATAAATATAAGATTAATGGGTTTGGGCAAGTTGGATTGGGTTAAAGCGGGTTTGGGTTGAACCCAACCCATTTAATTTTATATAACTAGGTCATTAATGGGTTGGCGGGTTAGATGGATTGGGTTGAAGCTTAACCCAAACCAAACCCAACCCAACCGCCCAATTGCCACTGCTACTGTTAGGGTCTTAATCACCTAAAGTGCATTTGCTATCCAAATACTTCATGCTACTATAATTTTTTAGTCAACCAAAACAAACGAGATATGGGTTCATGCCTGATAAGCACTTCAAGGTATTTTTTAGTCACTTGGAGGTTTCATATTGATTTCATTGAACTTCTCTCTAACTCTGCATTTTGGAATGTTCTGTTTTCACTACTTTTCAAGATTTTTTACTACCATACATTTGGACCACTGGTCTACTATTTGGAATCTTCTCCTTCCAAAGTTTGAATGAGCTCTGACTTTTCAATCTTTTTCTGTTACTCTTTAATTAGTCGCGACTTAAACAAATGGGACAAAACCTATATAACCACATTGCCATACCAATAGATGCCCATGTGCCATTACAATTCAGAAGAACAAGATAAAAAATGAGTGACAAATTTAGGCTCAGTTTGGAAAGATTATAAATGCAAACATGTACAGTGTAAATACATACAAAATAATACAAAATATAATGTTTTGCACTCTACATATTTGCATTTGTACTCCTTCCAAACTCAGCCTTAGGGGTATATTTTGAACTATGTCAATATCCTTACTTGATATATTTTATTTATGCCTTCTTCATAGTTTTTATTGGTTTCTTCTCACATTTATTTCTTATTTATTTTTCAGGCAAACTTGGACTTTGGGGGTTTTTTGTTCACAATAATTGAATCACTTTAAGCATCCGATGCATTTTGGTTTATAAATCAAGAGGTGGCAATATTTTGAGTACTAAAGTGAATGATTAAAGAGAAAAAAGTTAGTTTTTACAATTTAGCTGACATTGTAACATGTGGGGCTTCTTGAAAGATGGCACATCTAGTTTATGTACTCCCTTACACTTATTAAAATCGCTATTGAGTATCATTTTGCTTATAATGATTTGATATTAAAGATGCCAAGATTGTATTGGAACCTTCTACCATATTATTTTGTACCTTGAATCACAAAATGTAATCCTTTAATTTTTACTATCAAAACAAAAGGTTATTTCTCAAATTAGTTGATCCACTTTTGTATTTAAATTGTGGGACTGTAGTAGTTCTAACTTATGGAATACTGCTAATGGGTGTTCTAGCTCCCACTTTGATTTATTATTTTTAGTAGCATTATAGTCATTTATTTGGAAATTTGAACAAGTAGGAACTTGATTAGTTCTATGAGAAATTATATAATTTTGGAAGGAATGATATAATTTGTTAATTTGCACAATTAGCAACATAGTGGGTTAGCCTAGGGAGATGAATGAATCAACTTTCCAGGTGCTCTTGCAATGGTTAATTTAAAATTTTGAAGCCATTGTTATATCTGAGGAATGAGGATTGCAATTTAGATCTGGAAATTGGAATAAAATCTATTCTCATTGAGAACATATATTAGGATGAATTTGGAGAGGTGGCTTGGTAAAAGTGTTAGTGTTGAAAAAGAACAACCACTCAAAGCATTCATTCCACTGGTGCTAGTAGTTTGTTTCTAGCACAACTTTGGAGTTTTTTTACAATTAAAGCAACTTGTACGACAATTCTCAATTGTTTGAAAATATACACCTAACTAGTGGATCTGTTCTCAGGATTGAGATTAATGTAAATAATCTTGGGCACATATGTTTCAACCAGATATTGGCATTGGTCAGTTTGTGAGCCATCCAATTAACCAGTCTAGCATTTCCATTTAGAATTAAAAAATAAGAAATAAGCGAAATATCGGATGTTATCCATTAAAGAAATACCAACCAGAGACGTCTAAAATCCAATAAAAGGCTTAGTTTGGAAAGAGTATAAATACAAATATGTATAGTATAAATACATACAAAATAATACAAAATACAAGGTTTTGCACTCTACATATTTGAATTTGTACTCCTTCCAAATTAAGCCTTATAGGGAAATTGGCTTACCAGTACTCTATGCCTTCAACCAGAAACAAAGAGGAGAATAAGATAAAAGTATAAATTAAACAGAGAGCTTAGAGTAGTTTTGAAAGACTCACCCGTAGTAGCACCAAAAAGAGTAGAATGATAGTTGATGATGTGTAATTTGGTGCTCCCTACTGGAGGACAGCTCGGACGTCGGGATAGCGAGGTCGCCTAGTAAGAGTTGCAAGAAAAGGAGGTCAGAGTGTCATAGGTGCTTTACCCGGTGTGGGCACTTTGATGCTTAAGTTAGCATACTAGAGGTTTTTGAGAGAGCTAAAAGCACTATTGATAGAGTATTGAGAGAGTTGAATCATGCGTACCTTGTGAGTTGCAAGAAAAGGAGGTCAGAGTGTCATAGGTGCTTTACCCGATGTGGGCACTCTGATGCTTAAGTTAGCGTACTAGAGGTTTTTGAGAGAGCTAAAAGCATTATTGATAGAGTATTGAGAGAGTTGAATCATGCGTACCTTGTGAGGCTAGAGGTGAGGCCTTTATATAAGTGACTCCGCATAAGCTAATAAGGCTTATCCAAGTCCGTCCGAATCAGGTTGGGAGAAGATCAACTCCATTAACGTGGTGCCGTGATCCCAAAGAGATCGGAGACAGTTGGCTTGCTTTTGGATAGAGGTTACGCGGCATCTCGGCAGATCAATGCATATAGTTGAGCTAGTCTAGCTGGGTGACCCGAGGTGTACGAGGTGACTGGGATTGCTAAAGTCACAAGGTCGCTGAGGTGTCACCTCATCGTTCTATCACTCCACGTGTCATCACATCATTTGACAGGCCAAATTGTCCCTCATGAACAATAATTGCAAATGCCGGGGATAATTAGATTCCAATAAGTTGAGAAAATCAAATTACAAGTTGGGAAGGTAAGGTTCAGTGAAGTGATTAGGGTTTCAAATTTTTAAATGGTGAGCAGTGTTCAAAGATAAAGAGGGAGAAGTTCAGAGATGCAGAGAGAGAATGGGGGAGAAATGAGGAGATGGTGATTAAGATTTCAGAATTTGGAGACAAAGATGGGATTCAAGGACAAAAATGAGAGAACTTTTTCTGAAATTGAGTTTGAAATTTTTTTTGGAGCCAATGGTGGGGCTTAAAACTCCTCCATTAGTTTCTCACACATGCCAAAGTGTTTTGCGTGTATGGACAGGTGTTATCTTCTCATGCAGTGGTCAGCTATGTAGCGTGGTCAGCAGATCCGGACTCCACTCCTATAGCTATTGACACCAATGTTTTTGAACCACCATTGATTTAGACGGTTGAACCATTTGACTTAGGAATTATTCAAGCAACCAGTTTCATTTCACCTTCAACCTGGTCGTTGGCTAAAATTGTTGATTTGATCCGCGACCCACTGACTTGGGTGATTAGACCATAGATCTATTCGATGACTTTTTACCATTTTTTATTTTAATTATTTTTTATTTTTTAAGCCGGAATGGGACATCCATTCAAACGGGACATTTGAAACGTTGACCACATAAAATTAAGCTCTAATCCAAATATGAACGTGTTTTCTTGTTAAAAAAGGGGGTTTTCAAAAAAGGGAGAAAGAGGGGCTTGGAAATCCTCCCTCCGTGATCAAGTAGTATGGTTCTTTATTGATTTTTTATGCCCCCACAAAAATTAATCTTGGGGTGTTTTATTGTCACAAGGGTTTGTTTGGATCATTAAAAGGAGGTAGCTTTATATCCATTTGATGATGTACAATTTGGACTCTCCCTTGTGTGCTATGATTTGGATTCCGATTTACAGCAATTTGGCTGGGCTGAGTTGTGTGGACAAGCTACGAACTGGGTATTCGAGCTGAAGCGAGTTGTAAAAAGAGAAGAAGGTGAATGTGCCCAGGTAGCTTTTACCTGGGGAGGGCACTCTGATGCTTAAGTTAGTGAGTGTGTAGGAGTAATCTCTAAGAATGTAAGGGAGCTTGAGAGTATCAGTGTGCATACCTTTCAAAGTGATTCTGGGGTCTTTTTATAGCTATCTAAGGTTTAGGTGCCATCAGGCGACATCTCTGAGTTTTTTGCGGAGTTGTTTTTGCAGTTTGGGGCATGTTGGACTATTAGTTGCTAGATTTGCGCGGCGGTTACAGGTCGCCTGCAGGTCTTGTAGTGGTCAACTCAGTGAGCTGTTTTCATGGTTACGGTTATGGCGCTTACGCGGGCGTTGTTCGCAAGATTGTTTTGGACGAGATGGTGAGTCGAGCTCATTCTAGCTTGGTTGTGTACCTGATGCTGATTACCACGTGTCACTTTGGCGAGCTACTTCTCTATGTTGGATGTTGCGTTATCACCGTCCATGTGTCAATAATTGTGTTGGGCGACCAAAATGCCCCTCATAAATTGCCCCCGACTCTCGAGTCTGCTTAGTAGGCGAAGAGAGTAGAAGCTCTTTAGGGCATTTTTGGGTCGGCTTGCTTCGACTGTCAGTTCAGCTTGGTCTGCTCTTGTAGCCGATTCGGCTTGTCCGGTTCGGCCTGGTTGAGATGCTCCAAGCTAATTTTACTGAGCTAGTTCGTTGACTTAGCACAGAGGTGTCATTCGGAAGCCAAATGTCGTTGTATGATTTGGAGGACCAAATTACCCCTCATTAATTGCCCCCCACTCTCGAGCCAGCGTTAGCTCGACGAAGAAAGTAACTCTTAGAAAGGGTAATTGGTCTGGTTGGTTCATAGGTCGCTTGCTTTATTAGTTCGGCACAAGCATTGTAAGTATGGTAGTGTAGGATATTCTATAGAGCTGCTCGCCTACTATCACATAGTAGGCAGTTTATCGTTCTATGAGCCAAGCTGCGTTTCATTCTCTTGGCGATACATTTTGTCGATGGTTGGATCTATCCAGCTCGGCTCTGTGAAATATCTTCTATAGAGCTGCTCGCCTACTATCATGTAATGAACTGTTTGTCGTAATATCTTCTATAGAGCTGCTCACCTACAATCACATAGTGAGCTGTTTGTCGTAATATTTTCTATAGAGCTACTCACCTACTATCACGTAGCGAGTTGTTTGTCATAATATCTTCTGTACAATTGCTTGCCAACTATCACGCAACAAGTTGTTTGTCGTTCTATGAGCTGAGCTATGTTTCGTTCTTTTTGTTGAGCCAATCGTGCTCGTAAGTCTAGAAAGGCATTAGCTTCTGTGTTTTCCAATCTCGGAATTTGATGGAGGAACTAGGAGTTGAAACCTGGGAGGAGTTCTCTAACTTTGGCAAGGTATGTTACCATGGAGGGTTCTCGGGCCTCGTAATCCCCGTTTACCTTATTTGCAACGAGTTGTGAATTGTTGCATATGACTATGTGTCTAGCTCCCACTTCTTTTGCTAATGCCAATCCTGCTAGTAGGACCCTGTATTAAGCCTCATTATTCAATGCTCAGAACTGAAACTAGAGTGCATACTCCAGCTTCATCTCACAAGGTTCGTATAGCAATAACCCAGCTCCGCTTCTGCCCTGGTTGGATGAGCCATGTACGTGAAGTATCCAGGGCTCCTTGTTCCAGCTCGCTATCTCGCAAGAAGAAGGTGCCGCATTGGATGAGGCTTCCATTTCCAGTTCTATCTGTTCAGGCGATAGCGAGCTGAAGGTACACTCGGCAAGGAAATCTGCCAGGACTTGCGCTTTTATAGCTGTGCATGATTCGAACCGGTATCATATTTGCTAAGCTTGATTGCCCATTTGGTGAGTCTTCCCGAGACCTAGGGCTTTAGGAGGACTTGTTTCCGAGGTCGATCGGTTAGTACCATAATGGCGTGGGCTTGGAAATAGGGTCCTAGTTTCTGGGCAGCTAACACCAATGCGAAGGCGAGCTTCTTTATGTTGGGGTATTTCATTTCCGCTGTGTGTAGGACCTTGCTGACGTAGTAGACAGGTCGTTGTGTCTTATCTACTTCTCTTACCAGGACTGAGCTAACCACCTCGTCACTTACGGAGAGGTAGAGTTTAAGCTCGTCCTCGGTCTCAAGTTTGGTTAACAGCAGAGGCGAACTAAGTTCTCTCTTCAGTTCCTGAAAGGTGAGCTGCTATACAAGTGGCTTGTCGTTGAGTCGAGCCCCGAGGTGGCGACCTGTTCTTTCTTCATGATGAGCTGTTGTGCCTACTCCGAGGCAACCTGCTTTTTCTTCCTAGCAAGTTGTTGCACCTACTTCGAGGTGACGGCTTTTTCTTCGTGGTGAGCTGTTGCGCCTGCTCCGAGGCGACATGCTTCTTCTTCATGGTGAGTTTTTGCGCCTGCTCCAAGGTGACCTACTTCTCTTTGTGATGTGCTGTTGCGCCTGCTCTGAGGCGACCTGCTTCTTCTTCGTGACGAGTTGTTGCGCCTACTCTAAGGCAACCTACTTCTCATTGGCGACTTACTCCTCTACTTGGTTCTACTTGTACTCGCTTCTTCTTTAGTTCGCTTTCTTTTTCTTACTATGTCAGACTCTGTCCCCATTGCTTCCTCTGCCTTGATGAAGCACTATGCTATGTCAAGGAATTTTTCCATGGTGGCTAGAGGGTGTAGCTCGAGTTCCCATTTCAGTTTGTGATGTTTCACGCCCTTCTTTGCGGCTATTAGCTGTACAGCGGGATCCAAGTATGGAATCTGTATACGCTCCATGTTGAACCTCCTAATATATTCTTTGAGTGTCTTATTCAATTTCTGGACAACGTTGAACAAGTAGGTTGCTGATTTGGAGTGTCTCTTACTAGTAGTGAATTGATTGATGAAAAATTTAGTGAACTGGTACCAGTTCTTGATGGATCCTGGTGTCAGTCAGGAATACCAAAGCCAAACCTCCTCCTTTAACATGGTGGGGAATGCGACGTGCATGCTGGCGTCGTTAGCTCCATGGAGGAGCATGAGATCATGAAAGTTGTTCTAATGCTTCACTGGGTCTGTCTTTCCCTTGTAGGACTCCAAAGTTGGAGCTCGAAAGTTCTTCGGACATGGTGCTTTAAGAATTTCAGGTGCTAGTGGGACTTCACGTGTCAGGCTAGGTGGCTTTGAGAGGGAGACTATCCTTTTGGTTACTGCATTGTTTTCCCCGTGTTGGGCCCCGCTACTCGCATGGGCAAGCTGTATCTTTCTTCCTACATGGTGTGTGCGCTTCTTGCTCTTCCTCCTAGTGCATTTGGTGGAACTGGTAACATTGGTCTCAACAGGAAACTCAGCTTGGCTCTCTGCTAGGGCTTGCTCATTCCGGGCGGCTGGGTCTGGGACTTGAATCCGACTACGTAGCCATGGGCGAGGTGGGTTTTCACTCTTCATGACACTATTTTGAAGCGGCAGCCACTAGTTGCTCCTTAGGACCTCCTAGTTGTTGGCTAGCACTTGCTAGCTATTAAAAGATTGTTGCTGGCTATTATGTAGTACCTACTGGCCATCTCATGACACAGGATGATCAGGCGCTACAATATGCCGCTGTTGTTGATATTGTTGCTGCTGTTGTTGCTATTGGAATTGCTATTGTTGCCGCTACTATTGCTATTGATATTGCTGTTGTTGTGGATACTGCTGTTAATGTTGATGTTGTTGTTGTTGTTGATGTTGTTGTTGTTGTTGATACTGTTGTTGTTGTTTCCCAGCGACAAAGACGAATCTGTTTTCTCATGATTGCATCCGTTCGAACATGTTGTGCAAACATCGCATCAAGTTGTTGAACTGTTGCACGTCCACCGCTATGGGAGGTGTCACAGAATCTACAGTTGGAAGCAGGGGTGGGATGTTCACATTTTCTTGCGCATCTGTTGGTGGTAGAGGAACATCAATTTGACCTATTGTGACTGTCAAGACCTGGCTGTTGGCACTATTGACAGAGGGGATCGCCATTGAAAGGCTTCTTTGAATGAAATGAGAGAAAATGATGAATAAAAAGAAACACAATTTGGACGCTCCCTTGTGTGTTTTGACTCGGATTCCGACTTGCAGCAATCTGGCTGGGCTGAGCTGTGTAGATGAGTTGCGAGCTGGGTATCTGAGCTGAAGCGAGTTGTCAAAAGAGAAGAAGGTGAGAGTGCCCAGGTAGCTTTTACCCGAGGAGGGCACTCCGATGCTTAAGTCAATGAGTGTGTAGGAGTAATCTCTAAGAATGTAAGGGAGCTTGAGAGTATCAGTATGTATACCTTTCAGAGTGATTCCCAGGTCTTTTTATAGCTATCTGAGGTTCAGGTGCCATCAGGCGACGTCTTTGAGTTTTCTGCAAAGCTGCTTCCGCAGTTTAGGGCGTGCTGGATTGTTAGTTGCTAGATTCGTGCGGAGATTACAGGTCGCCTGCAGGTCTTGTGGCGGTCAACTCGGCGAGCTGTTTTCATGGTTATGGTTATCACGCTTACGTGGGCGTTGTTCGTGGGACTGTTTCGGGTGAGCTGGTGGACCGAGCTCGCTCCAGCTCAGCCACGTATCTGATGCTGACTGCCACACGTCACTTTGGTAAGCTGCTCTGCTATGTTAGACGCTGTGAGCCGAACTTGTTCTATCTCAACCATGTACCTGATGCTGACTACCACGTGTCACTTTGGCAAGCTACTTCGCTATGCTGGACACTGCATTATCATCAGTTTCCACATATCGATAATTATGGGGGGTGACCAAAATACCCCTCGTCACCATTCACTTTTATAATTTCTCAACGAGAGTAAGCACTTGTTTTCTTGGCTATGTTTTTTTTTTTTTTATATATATCTATGTATATTTATTGCATATTTGATTATTTGTACTTATTTTACGGTACCGAGACGAGACTTGTTGAACGGGGGCAAAGAACCGTACGTAATTGGGGCAATGGCGAAGGGGTCCCATAAGTCAGCAACTACCGTTGGAAGAGTGCTCCATCCCAGAGACAGTGCCTATCAAAATCAGCATTATCAAATATCAACTGAGTTTTAACTATCAGCTTTTTTCTAGCTATAGTTTCAAAAAACACTTTCCTGTTTGGACTGGAAAACCTAGATTAATTGCCTTTTCTTTTCCCTCTTGAGTTGTCAAAAAATATCTGTTTAACAGGAAACTGGGATTTAGCCATTTGGGTTGGGTTGCCCACTCAAGTCCTGGACCCTGGACATATCCTGTACTTTTCAAAATCTTAGTAGTGGAAGTCAAGATCATCAAAACAATTAATTTAAATAATAAGATAAATACACTAAAATCAAACTGAATTTTGAATTGCCAATCCTTTCTTGTTTTTGTGGTTATGGAACTTTCTCTCAACTTCAATGATTGAAGACCTAATTTTCTTATTCTAGCACCTGGACAGAACTAGACTCATCGGCTAGACTTAGTTGTTTTCCTAAGTGGGGTCCCCCACACTCTCCACTGGGTAGCAGCTCTTAACAGGTAGGACTGAAGCAGGACCTCAAAAACTGCAACTTTACCCACCATGGTTTTGAAATGAGCTTTCAGGTCTTAAAGCAATTGTTTCTTAATTGGTTATCATATTCAAGACATTGACAGATTTCCCCTTTTTTTCTTTCCTCTTTATTTTAATACTTGTTTGAATGTATATGATGTAGCTTTTTTATTTTTATTTTTCTATGCATGGTTCTTATTATATTTTCTTATTGATATTTTTTATAGATATGGTGGTTCTACCTCCATTGTATGCCTTTTTCTTTTCCTCGTGGTCTTACCAATCATGTTGTTCTTGGTCTTCCATTCCATATTTTAGGAGACAAAAATACTTGATGCAATGATAATATAATGAAAAGAAATCCCCTTTGGAGTTGAATGAATTGTACCAATAGATTAGTCTGAAAACATGTAATCCTTTTCTTTCTTTCTCTTTTTATTTGTTTTTTTTGTTTTGAATTTTTTTGGTTTTTGGGACCCCATTATCCGATTTATCCCAACATGGGTTTAATACCAAAAACCCACATCTTTTCTATTTCCAAATTAGTTTGAAGACATGTCATCTTTTTTCTTTCCTAATTTTTGGGGCTTATTTAGTTATCCTATAATTAATCTCTTTCCAGATTCTCTTGGAAAATATTTGAAATTAAAAACAAAATTACAGACCCAGCCAAGCCTGGAAATCTAGATAGATATATCTCTGGGCCCAATCCTAGCCCTAATGTCCTCCGGGCTAGACTGGCCGGGCCAAAATCCGATTGTTCGGGCTAGGGCAGAAATTGCCGGCACTGCTTCAAATGAATCTCATTTTGACAGTAAAAGTTGGCCAAAAATTCAAATAGTACTTACTAGCTTAACTTCTCTACACCAGAAGGAGCAGCAGATATTCTTACAATTTCAGTGTTCTCTGTAATGGAAAACCTTCATGGGGTGGGATCTTTCATTCAAAAGATGTAAATGATATGGCCAATAGAATGTATATTATATTTCCACATAAAATCTTGTTTAAAGAAAGACTCACCCAGCGAGACCAAGGATCACCATGATATTCCTTAGCGACTTTGTTAAACACTCTGACTCATGGTTTTCGAACCATAATTGATTCGGGCGGTTGAACTATTGACTCATCGATCTGTTTAATGGTTTTTTATCATTTTTTATTCTTTTATCAAAACAAATCATCTGTTTGAATCGGACAATTAGACCATCAATCCAAAAACCGATGGTCAAAACGGTTTAATTTCCAGGTCATTTTTTTTTGAAATCATGCTCTGAATCCATAAAAACTTTACATCAATAATAATTAAAAACATAAACTGGGGTCACCGCACATATTCCAAATTATTCATCCAGCACAGTGAAACCAAAGATCACCATTGTGTCTTAAGTAGGCCAAGTGGGGTGATCTGAAAGCCAATCAAAGAGGGCTTTCTACTAGATGATCTTGTAAGTCTACTGCTTGTCTTCTAGTTGGCTCATCTTAAATCTTAATGACATCTCTCAACGGTACAATGAGAGATAAATATGTGAGGGTAAAATTCTTATATATAAGGCATTTGGGTGCTTAAGGGCATTTTAGTCATAAAGCTGACTTGCCACTCAGGAGTAATTTGTTACTGATGTGGACAATTTCTATCAACGTACAGTAGCGCTAACGCATGATGATGAATTAAAAAAAAATAAAGCCCTCAATGCAATGGATAGGCGTGGGTAAGATTCTTATCAGTACGAGATCTGGATCTGGATTGATGTTTGTCATAGTACAGTAACCACTGATCTAAAATGTATTTCTTGGCTCAATTTTCAAAGCTTTTACAGAAAAGTCTATCTTTGGCTATTTTTTCAACTGTCAGAAAATAATTGTACAGAATAAGATCCATTTATGAATTGAATATTCAAGATTGAAGAAGATAATGTACTATAATAAAGTAGGTACATAACAATGTAACCCAACATATAGCACTGACAATTTCTTATTCAGCAAAGGTTGATGAGTAATTTATCAACAAGTTATTTAAATTGTTTGACAAAGGCAGTAGACACCTTCTCTCATTTGGTGAAGGTCCTCCAAACCATATGATACCCACCTAGAAATCTAATACTATTTTAGGCATCTAAAGCATAGCTTGCTATCTGTTGGATAGAGAGTAGGATGATCAGAAAATACAAAAATAATCCTTGCCTTCTAAATGGGTTTGGATGAAGCTTGATTGGAAAATTTATCTAACTAGTATATTTTCTGTATATGAATTTTTGCAGTTGGTAAAATTTCTGTTACATGGGGTTTTATATCATGGGCCTGGCACTACATGACCCATAAAAGGGTTTTGGGCTTTTGTCCCGTATTGTTCATCTTATTCTCAGAAAATGAGGAAAATATGGATCATATATATATATATATATTAGTTTATTTTCCAAATCATATATAATGTTTTGATCATTTTAAATAATATATTAATACTGTTCAATATATACTGCAATCTGAATTTGATCATCCAATGGATAAAATTCGATGTGAACCTAAAAATGACAAAATCTATGGTGCATCCTCTGCACTAAGAGTGTCAATGGATTGGTTTTGGATTGGACCCCGTCCAGTCCAAAATCAATTTGGATAGATTGGATGGATCAATTCAGTCCAAAATATTTATTATGTTGAATTGGACCTGGTCCGTTCATAACAAATTTATATTGGATTGGATTGGATTAAGCCAATATCTGGTCCATTGATATAAGATAAGAATATGTGTCAATTGACCGGGTTTGGGTTGAAACCAATCTAAAACAAAATGAATTTGAACAGATTGGACGGTCAAGGCATTGAATTGGATCGGTCCAAATTGGTCCAAAACATTCATTGGATTGGATTGGACCTGGTCCATTTATAATGAATTCATGTTGGATTGGATCGGATTGGACCGAATCCAGTCCAATTGACACCGTTACTCTGCACCATGCAATAAAGGATGTGATTGGTTGAATGTGAATGTTAGTAGACCTTATTAAACATGAAAATTACACTCTACACTCCGCAAAACATGAATCAATGAAAAATAAGCAGACTTTGATATGATTAATTGATATTTGTATTTAACATAGAACCAATACTAGTAAATGCACCCTAGCTGAACGCCCTATAATTTATAAACCAAATTAGACTATGTCTGATTCAATCTGATCCAATCCAATTGCAGCCCTACCAAGGCAACTTCCTTGTAAATATCTCTCCCAAAAGACTTCTATAATTAATTCAAGCAAATACTAACAAATCTGTTAGCACATAGCAAATACATTACTTAATGCATTGATTGAAGATCAATTGTGAAATTAATCAATGGCAATCTTCCAATATGAATTTAACGAGAATATCAATGAGCTATCAAGAATATCATTGATTGCTGCATCAAGAACTAAATTAGAAAGAGTATAAATACAAATTTGTAGAGTGTAAATACACACTAAATACAAGAGTTTTCACTCTATATAAGGCTTAGTTCGGGAAGAGTACAAATGCAAAAATATACGGTTGAAATAGATATAAAATAATACAAAATATAAGATTTTGCACTCTACATATTTGCATTTGTACTCCTTCCAAACTGAGCCAAAATGATGCTTAGATACACAAGAATAACTGCTATTTGGGTTGCAAGTGGAGTTGCCCGATTGGAAGAATTTCAATTACTTCGGGCTTGGGTTTGGATTTGGGCCCATTCAAATTCACAAATTCCATCCGAACCCAACCCAAGTTGATGAGTTATAAGGCAGTCACCTTCGACCTTAAGGTATGTTTAAGGGGTGGAATACCTTCAGTCAACAAAAGTGTGAATAGTTTTGAATCGATCAAATAAATTATTGGTGGATTAACAATTACTAATAAGATGTTTCTACTGGTATCCTTGAAACGTTTTGATTGGTTTCTCTTAAGGATATCAGTTTAGACTAGAGAATTGAACTCTTGAAAATGCTTACATTTCTTCTATACAGTTAAATTAACCTCTGATAGAATGAATTTTAGAGCAAGTAGTTACAGAGTAATTTACGATTAACAAAGATAATATCTGTTTCAATATTATTACTGGGAATTAAGAGAAGAATGTTTCGCATTAGCAGACGGCAGATAATTGAGAGATGCATTCTACTGATGCATGTGCTCCTATTGGAAGGATTCTATCGGTTCATACACTTTGAAAACAGTTGATGGGTGGAAAGGAAACCTTTTTAACCTACAGAAAGATGACCCTTATAAACCACCTTCTTAATAGCATGTCGGTTTTTCTCCGCAGTGCGGTTGATGGGTGGTTCAACCTACTCGGACCCAGCTCACAATTTTACATGGATTTTGGTCCTTAGGCTGGTTTTGCTTTGCTTGGACCCAAAAGTTAAGGTTTTTCTATTTTTCTGGTTGGGCCCGGCCCTAGCCCTTTGGTAGTCCAAATTCAGCCCAAGCTCAGTTTGATCCAGCCAATTTATATTAGGGTGCTCATGGTTCGATTAACCAAACCATGTGCCTATTTTTGAAATTGAACCAATCCTATCAGTTTCTGGAAAACCAGAATCAAAATCAAATCAGTTAACTGGTTGATTGGTTCGGTTAATCATTGGTTCGGTTTGTCAATTTATCGAATTTTTAATATTTATAGTATATATTATATAAACACATATAAATACATAATAAAAAATAGAAATATATATATAATATATTATGTATGATAAATATATATTTATATATAATGCATATTTATTAATTTATAATATATAGAAAATATAAAATATATATAATATACAGAAATATATATAGAAATATATGTATACTGATCAGTTCGGTTAACCGATGGTTTTCTATATTGGTTAACTGAAACTGAACTGACCTGTTCAGTTAACCAGCTCATCCCTAATTTATATGCATACATATAAGCACATATAAAGACATTTGCATGTATATATGCATATTTGCATACTTTTTGTCCTACAATAAACCAAAGAACCCATCAACTGAGCCATCATCAATTAATATATTTATATCAAATTTTAATGTGGGATTATTGATTAACCTAAACCTGGCCCTAGCCCAAATTCAATAATCCGAGTGCATCAAATTTAAATGTTAACTAAGCCCATATTGAACAAATCAAAATTGACCTTAGGGTTGGGCTTGGTTTGAGCTTAAACCCTGCCCAGCCTGCCTGACTTTGAACCCTAGGCATATATGGAGTAAAAAATATTTTTATTTATTTTTTTTATTTTTTAAAGGTTAAAGGCATAGTTGGGGCGTAATGACTCAAAAAGGTGAGGTGTAAGCCTCAAGTCATTGGGAGGCATAAATTTAAGAAAAGATTAATTAAAGTTTTGTAAATTGATAAAAATAGCATATAACATATCTAAATTAAAATGATAGAAGGTATACATATCTATAAACTAGAAGTTTATAAGTTATAAGTTTTGACATTTAAGTATTAAATAAAATAATTATTAATCAACTAATAGTTATAAACATTTTATACTTCATGTAAAAAAAAATTAGAAGAAAAGAAATGACTTAGCTGATTTAATCTATATAATAATAATAATAATAATAATAATAATAATAATAATAATAATAATAATAATAATAATAACAACAACAACAACAACAGCAGCAATAACAATAATAAATCAATTAAGAGAATAAATGAGAAAAATAACAAACTTGTGACATTACATTTAGACAAATAAGAAAAATCTGACTTGATTTATTCAAAAGAAATTAAGAACTTGATTAGTCCTTTTTGTATTGAACTATCTTAAAACACTGAGAAAAACTAATATAATTTGATTTTCCTTATTAGTTTTTCTTTTTTACCTTTTCATTTGGTCCATAATTATTAAAGTGTTTTTTCTATATGTTTTAAATTATAAAAATACATAAGTTTTGAATTAAATCACTAATTAATCATTGATATTTGAGGCTTACACCTTTTTATACCTCACACCTTGAGGTTTGAGGCTTACACCTCATTTTGACAAAGGCTTAGACCTCACATCAAAATTTTGAGGCTTAAGGCTTGATGCAAAATCTGTGTCTCGCCTCAAGGCTTAAGCCTCACGTCAAAGTTTTGAAACTTAAGCCTTGAGGCAAAATCTGAGCGCCTCGCCTCAAGGCGTAAGCCTTTTAAAACAATGCAGAGGATTAATGGGCAAAATAATTTTGGCATGGTGGTTTTAAAAACGGGATTTCCTGCTCACTACTCTCTACTCGCATTATCCGTTATGCAATTCACGGCAGGTAATGTGAGGGTAGAGAAAGTGAATAGGAAATCTGGGTTTGTGGTTTTAGAATCAGAATTTCCTATTAAGTCCACCCTACTCCCTTCTCTACTAACTCAATAAAATTATTCCAGCTGTCCTTAATGATGCTAGAGGAGTCCAACTTGAGTTTGGGTCACCTCGCAATATCATATGGTACTGTACATCTCATGCATGGCAGGTCCCACTTTTATGATGGGCCCCAATTTCATATTGAGGTCAATGTGTGGTATGAGATCAAATTGGTAAGGTGTTAGAACATGTTTTGTTGGTAGGAAATCCCAACTGGTCCAACTTTAATGTAACAACTAACCAACAACTTAGGCCCTGTTTGGCATCACTCCAGAAGATCAATTCTTTTGATTCTCACAATCCTATGGATGAGAATGGCGTACGGTGATTTCATTTATCAAAATCTCATTCAATTCTGGATGGAGAAATTGGATCTAAGAGCATCCTTCTCAAAAAGTGAAAATTGAGAAGAGGTGTATTATTATAATTTCACATGAAATCAGAACATTCAAAGGAGAAGAAAACCCTAACCCCCTATCATTTGAAAGTTTCTCTTCTACTATCTCCCCCTTCCTCAACGGCTCAAACCATGTTTATTCTCTTCTTCGGCGACCGTTCAACTTGCCACCACCAAGCTTTGGACAACTTTCCACCATGGGGTTTAGGTTCTCCTGCACTCCCAACACCAAGCTCCGATGAATTGAGAATGGTGTTTTCATTTTCATGCACAACGCACAACGCACAACGCACAAATTGAAATCATCAAGATCCAAGCATCTGTTTCTATCTACAAATGACCTTTTTATCAAGCTCTAATGCATAATGCACAAATCAGTTAATGGGTATGCAGAGCATCAGTTTGCTGCAAGTCCTAATTAAGAAGCCCAGTTGTCGAATGATCAAACAGACACCACCAAACCGCTCCAGGAAAAGGATAGTTCTTTCGATCTCTTTGGCTGGTTTATGGCAGAACACCTTTGGTGAGGTTGACATTGTTGAGAACATGAGATAGCTCTTGGCTGGGAATTCCATGATCAAGAAACAAAGTAACCTTCCCGGGAAAACCAACGAAGAATTGGGGATCTATAATATTTAAAAGACGTTTGAGCTTTTAACGGTTTGATCCGACCTCCCAGCTCATCCCAAACAAAGTAGAGCAGCAGACCAATTTCTTCTGCCATTAGTAAGTACATAAAGATGTTTCGTAATCAAGGAATAGAGAGAAAAGCCATTAATCCCAATGGAACACAAGGAAAGAAGTTGGGTGCGAAGGAATTCCAAAGATGCAGACCTCAAAAGTGGATTTTTGTGGAAGAGAACTTCGGTTTCTCTCTCTTCGAGTTCAATTTCTTGAAAGAAGGGGAAATGTAATAGGAAAGCTGAAACAAATAAATATGAGTTTGGGTACTTTTCTGGTTTTCATGGGAGAGATATTGTTGGATTCATAGCTTACAGAAACTCTATAATGTTACTAACCCATTTCTATCAAGTGACTGGAGAATAGGGTGTTGCTACGATTGCATATAGGATCACCATTTGTTGAGAATATCGAAACTCAATTGTAGCTAATAATAACTTTTTTTGTTACGTGTTTCTTCTCCAATCATAGTTTTGTCTTCAAATCTTCATTTCTCATTCAACTCACTACTAGAATATATGGATTTAGAGGATGTTGGGAGCGATCAAAGAAAAGTGCCTCAACACCTTTATAGCATATTACACAAGGAAGCTGTTATTTGATTATTATAGAGGCACTTTTTAATGCTTCTAATGCCATTCACTCCTTAAAAAAGAAATGTCATTTTCGTTTCGCGCCCAAGATAAATTACACGTGCAAACGAGAATTGTTCATTTCCATGGAACCCTTCCCCAAATGATCTGTTTTTCATCTTTGAACAATTTTTCCCTTTGAAAACCTCCTCTACATTCTCCACTTTTCTTCTTCTCTTTGTTTTTTCTCTTTTCTTTTCCAACTCATCTCATCTTAGAATTGAAGTGAGCACGTTTGGATCAAGCTATAGATTGTGCCTCTTCAGAAATGTTTAGGGTTAGTGTTTCTCTGATCCCAACCCATAGTCTCTCACTAGTTTTTTGTTATATGGTAAGGGATACAGCCTTCCCTATTCTTTATCATTGTCGTTTTTCTTTATAGGGGTTGGTTCTTATACTTTGTTTTTTTTTTTTTCTTTCAAGTTCTCAAAATCCATTAATCAAGTTCCATCTAAAGAAATCATCAATAAGAAACAAAGTTCAACATGTCCATGTGAAGGAAATATAAAAAGAAATAAACTAGTTTCTCGTGCCTAAAGCTGTCTATCCACGATCCCACTAATACATTTCCTCATACATTCAAGTGGTAGCGTTAAATACCACTCTCTTCTAGATGACTTGTCAAAACTTCATAAAATTTGCAGTAATCTCGATATTCAATCTTTCTGTTGTGTTTATATCTACCATCACATTTTCCATAGAGTATCCTCCCATTCTCTCAACTGTTGCATTCAATATAGACACCAACGAGGTCATCCTCTTATTGGCAGCTTCAGTAGATCCTACCATAACCTCATCAATGTCCAATTCCTTCTTCTTTTGGCTTTCCTTCCTTGTATTTGAAGTAGAAGCTTCGACAGTATCAGTGGGAGCATCATCACCTTCATTCATATGAGGATATGGGGCATCTTTAGTGGATTGTTCAATTTCAATGTCATTAATTTGCCTGAGATCTAGGGGAGATTGCACCCCACGTGCCAACAAGGTAGCAAACCGACTAGTAGGAGTTGTCCTCCCAAACATTGAAACGATCATATTCTAGATAGCCCATGGTGTGGAACCTCTTAGCCTTGGGGTTAATTTAACAATCCAAGAAAAGGATATAAATAATTATATTTAAAACCAAGTTAAAACAATATAAATCCCGCACAAAAAAGTTTGAGTGATATTGCTAAATATTTGTCCCATGTCTCTAATGATGCTATGACCATATGTTTTTGTTCATTCCAGCCAAATCATGTTTGCCCAAATCTCAATTTTGAAAACTCCTTATACCTAGACTTCAAATCTTGAATCTTAATGCTAAAAGCCTTTGTGCTAAATTTCAATTCAAGTTTAGTAAAAAACCCAATTTTTAACTTAGGCCCAAGCCCATTTCAGCTTAGAAACGATCCTAGCCCAAGGCCAAATAATCCAAGATCCAAGCCCATCCTAGCCTACAATCAATCCTTAAGCCCACCTGACATAGAGCCCAACTTAGTACAAGCCCAAGTGGTCTTAGGCCTAATACTATTCTACCCTAGAACCCACTTAGCTCCAAGCCTAAACAAGCTTAGATCCAACCTATCTTAGTCCAGCATCCAAACAACTCAGGCACAAGCTCATCCCAACCTAGCATCCAAACAAGCTTAAACCTAAGTCCATCTTAGCCTAGCATCCATACAGACTAGACCCAAGCCCATCACAGTCTAGCATCCAAACAAGTGTAAACCAAAGCCCATCTCAGCCTAGAATCCAAACAGGTTAAACTCAAGCCCATCTTAGCCTAGTGTCCAAACCATTTAGACTCAAGGCCATTTTAAACTAGCACCCAAGCAACCCAAGACCCATGGCTAAGATCCATGACCTAGGACCTAAGACCCATGATCCATATCCATGTCCCATACCCATAAGCCATGACCCAAAACCCATGACCCATGACTTAGATCCACGACCTAGGATTTGTGACCCATAATCCATATCCATGATCCATACCCAGCCCATGATCTATAACCCATACCCATATCTTATGACCAAGGACCCATGACCCAATTATAGGGCCCCCTTCTCCCCTAATAACCCTTAATAATAAACATTGAGTGCTTGATATGAATATTGCCATCAATTGTTTATGAAATGTTGATTGTTCTTTGTTGGACGTTTGAGTTTTCTCTATTTGCTTGCTTCATGCATGGGATCCTACATGCCCACTCTAGCTTAGGTGTATAGCCACCTTTTTTTTAGTTTTCATTTTTTGCTTGCATGCCCTTTTTTCCTTTTTCTAAAGGGGTCCGAGTTAAAGAATAAAAATTTCAAAAGAATGGAATATAAAAATAAAAAGGAGGAAAAGTATAAAAAAGAGCATTTAAATAATGAGGAAAATAAAAGAGCATTTAAATAATCAAGAGGGAATATTAGGCAAAAATAAAAAAAAAAGACAAAATAAAAATAAAATAAAATAATAAAAATAAAGGATCAAAGAATTAAAAATATTAAAAATTGAAGAAAATGAAAGCAAAACAAGAAGCCTTTTGGAAAGTAATAACAATAAAAATCAAGAGGGTGTGTCAATCAAGAAAATCAAAGTTAAAATGAAAAAAAATCAAGAAAAATAAAAAATGAAAAATAAGAAAATAAAAAATGTGATTTATTTACATAATGTTCAATTGAATCAATCAAATAAATCATCCTCTTTTGAGTTTTGCATGCACCTAACCTTAGTTGGCTTTAGGACCCACTAATAGCCCATGACCCTTCCTAATCAAATTAAAGCTTACCCATCACCAAGCATTCAGGCCTGCAAACTTGTAACAATTAAGCTTAACCAAGCCATCTCACCTTTTACCTAATCAAACAATTCAACCTTTAATCCAAATCAACCTCTTCCACATGGCTCACCTAACCCAATTCTCCTCCAAGTCCTTTTGCATTAAACCCCATGGTCATACAAAGACCAACAACAAACAAGAAACCCACTTTTAGGGGACCAAATCCAATCCAAAACCAGCTTATATGCCCTACTTAGAGACCTAAACCAAATTGGCCAATCAACCACACTAATATCCTTAACCTCAATTAGCTCATCATGATTCTCTAGGATCCGACCCAATACACTTATGACCAATAGAGCCTATGTCAATTTAACCCAATTCCACCCATTGAAACCCAATCCACTAAACCCTGTTAAGCCCATCCAAACCAACTAGAACCTAGAATCAAGTTCATCTAGTCTGCCCGAATCTTTTAAGTTAAACCAGACCGACCCAAACCGGGCCTCTCTAACCCACTTGAACCCAACTAAACCTACCTACTCACCAATAACCCATTTAGGCATATCACCCTAAACCAAATCCAACTTGTCTAAACCAATTAGAAATGACTTCACATAGGTCTGACACACCCTCTCTTACCTTAGATCCTAAACTAACTAGAACCCAGAATCAAGTCTATCCAATCTACTTAAACCCTTTAGGGTAAACCTGACCGACCCAAAACAGGCCTACTTAACCCGAGGAACCTGACTTAACCTACCTACTTAGCAACAACCACTAGGCCCATCATCCAAAACCAAATCCAACTTAAACCAATTGCAACCATACAAGGCTAACCCACCCTCCCACACCTTAAGACCCATTTGGATAGACCCAATTCATCTCAGCTTTGCGCAACACAGAATCAACCTCAAGCAACCCCATTCATCCTCTACCTAAAACCTAACTTCTATCCACCTCCTTATACACAGACCTAGGGTAATCTGCATATAAAAAAATCAATAGAAATTTTAAAAAATGTGATTAAAATTTCAAAAAAAGAATAAATAAGAAAATAGTGAAATAATAAGCAAAAATAAACAAAATGGGTAAAAAGAGGGGATCAAATGTTAAAAAGTAGTAAATAAAAGAGAGAAATGAGAAGAGCTTTTATCTCCATTCTGAGTTTACAACATCTTTAGGAGATGGAAACTAGATCGGAAGAATTCGTGCCCTCTAAAAGAATCAAGACCTCAGATTTGGAGAGAGACATTGCAAATCAGCATCAATTTACCAGTGGATAAGCGTTGCAAGGAATTTAGGGAGAGATAAAGGAAGACCTCACACAAATCCAGGCTTAGGCACAAAGATATTTCGACTTTCATAAGTTATGCCCTTACTCAAGACTTTGTCTCCCCTTGGTGTTAAGGTGCCTCAACTACACAAGTATGATGGCAAAGGTTGTCCTAGGTCACACATCCTTCTCTACTTCATGAACTTGTTCCAACTTGATTCAAATGAGCGATTTTTGGTCCAACTATTCCCTCAAAGTCTAGAAAGAGTTGTTCTTGTCAGGTATACCCATTTCAGCTTGGAGATCAAAAGGATATGGTTGAAACTAGCCGATTACTTCATCAAGCGCTTTGATCTCCATTTGGCATCAACACTTGGTGACTTAGGAAATCTTGTTCAAGCAGTAAAAGAAAGTTCTGCTGAGTACGTGCATCAATGGAACATGGAAGCCATCAAAGTAAAAGATCCTATGATCGAGCCTAGGTCAATCATGGTCTTCCTCAAAACACTCAAAGAGCGTTTCTACTCTTTGATGATAGGGCAAACATTTGAGAACTTTCAACAAGTGATCTAAGCTAGAGGCAGGATCGAGGAAGGAATCAAGCATGGAAGAATTTGCAAAAGGTTTAAGTTTTTAGGTCCAACAAATGGGGTTTATCAAGGTCAAGTAGCAATGGTGCATCCATCTCCAACCTTTGCTCAGAAATGTCTGATTCCGCCTATTCACCCTTGAAAATGAAAGAGGAGATACCTTATCTCGCTCCCCATGTCACTCGTAAATGTTTTCACCTACCTCATCAAAAAAGGACACTTGGCACCTCTAGAGTCAAAGCCGACCCCATATCCGCTATCGTGTGGTTTCCAATCCCACCCTTTTTACAACTACCATTAAAGTCCAAGGCATTCCATAGATTATTGCACCACATTACGACTTGTTGTTCAAAACCTCATTGATGCAGGGATCTATCAACCATGATGTCATAGATGAGAAAGTTTGCTTTTTGTATTTGATCTCACAAAAAAAAGAGATAGAAAAGAAGAAAAAAGAGAAAGAAAAAGGAAAAGGAGAAAAGAAAAAAATCAATAAATAATGGCATCGATCAAAATGTTTAAAACTACGACTAGCCTTATCCCTTTTAGAGGGGTACATAGGTAGCCTGAGCAATGGTTCCTAGGTCCGACTCCAATAAGAAAATAGGAGGTAAAAAATAATGAAAATTGAAAACAAAAGTAATAAAAAAGAGAAAAGAGAAAAAAATCAAAGTAGTAATGGAATCATTTTGCTCCATCACTCAGGCAAATTAATCACTTCTTAAGTAGTCTTCAAAGTCATCCCTTCTCACTTAAGTCTTGCCTCCTCTTTTGCCGAACAAGCTTCTTCAATTAGACCTTTAACTGCTACATCCTATTATGTCGTGTCTTTTTGCTCATGGATCAATTATACCACTCTTGAGTATTAAAAAAAAAAAATCTATCACTTCTTTGCTTTTTCATTATTCCAACATCCCTTTTCTTTTTGCTTCATGGTGGAGCAATAAGTTAATTGTTCTATGTGAATCCTATAAGAAAAGAGTGTCTACCTCCTTTTAGGATGGTTGTACAATTGAAGCCCTAGCAAGACTAGGGACTTGTGGTAAGTCCCATGGATAGGGGTGGAGCAATAAGTTAATTGGGCTATGTGAATCCTATAAGAAAAGAGTGTCTACCTCCTTTTAGGATGGTTGTACAATTGAAGCCCTAGTGAGACTAGGGACTTGTGGTAAGTCCCAGGGGTATGACTTTGCAAAATGTTTGTCAATAATCACGGATTCAATATAAAAGGGGTAACCTTGTCATGTTGAAATTACTATCAAAAGCATTGAACCTTAATTGAGATCACCTATGTTGACCAAACTTGGTGTGAACATCCCATTAAAATTGGGGTGTCACTTCATGCCTATGAGAGGAGCCACCACCCATCAATACAAGGAACATGAGAGTGATGGGCCTCCAAGTTTAAGAAACAAAACAACTCTCATATGAACACCAAAAGAGACTATTCTAGGTACATTTTAGGGGAGACAGGGAAGGTGTTTGGCACCCCTCTCCCATACTCAACCTGTAGTACCATTCCTCTAATTTAGTAGAGGAAGAATAAGAAAAACAAAAACAAAATCTACAAGATTTCTAGCAACCTTGCCCATCAAAGAGGATGGTCATGGTGGGATTGTTTCCCAAGTGATTTAACCCTCTCATTCTCTTTTTGGGTGAGAGAAACCCTTAAAGAAGCAAAGGATTAGGTAACTACATGCATCCTCCTTCTCTATCTAAGGTTCCCCTCACTCCTACTTAGCTAATGAGAGAAATCAACGTACAGAGGAATCAATCCCCTATGAGCTACCTCACTTAGGGCTCCCTAAACACAATCTACATTTAGGATAAAAAAATCATAGAGCAAAATAATCAAATAAACAAGACAGCAAACTAACTTGAATTAGAATTTAACATGAGGCTAAAACATCATTAAACCCATATTCTAACATTCAAGCAAAAGATCCAACATGTATATTCACTTAAATAGACAAATCCGAATTTCAATAATATGAGAGAGAAGAAATTTTAGCAATGATATCGATTCTAATTAAGTCAAGTAACTACTAAAAAGACATAGAATGCTATCCAAAACTATTCCAATGATTTTTACATCTAATAACTAGAAAATTAACCAACAAGAATGCCAAACACCATCCAATCAACAAAATAATCAATGCTGAAATGAAAAAAAAAACACCTAGACCATTAGGAAGATTTAAGAAAACAAAAAACATTAAAATAAAATAAAAATAAAAAATAAAAAAAGGATGAGGTGAGGGGCTCACCTCTTTGTGGCCTTTTGACAAATACTTGGTGATGAACTCGGTTGTAGAAAATGGTGTTGAAAAATGGCTTTGGATTTACACAAATGCAATGAGGGGAATCTCCTTCTTTCTTTGCTTCTCACTTGGCTGGCCGAAATGATAGAGAGGGATGTTCATTCCTCTTTCTTCTTTCTTCTTCTCTTCTTCTTCTGCTTTCCTCTTGTCCAAAAATCCTTGTTCTTGTTTTCTTTTTCTTCTTTTTTTTTTTGTTTTTTGTGAGGGAAATGGAAAAGGAAGGTGATGGTGTTTGGTGGTGGGTGGAGGTTAAGGGAGATGGAGATGGAAGGCTAGGAAGTGAGGGACGTTATCAAAGGGAGAGATCTTGAGAGGGGTTTGATGGTGAGAGGCTAGTGAGAGAAGAGAGCTGGTTCATTCATGGAGGTTTTTTGGATGTTATGGATGAGAGAAGGAAAAAGATGGGGATGTGAGAGTTCGGTGGGAAGAGTGGGAGAGAAGGTGTGAGAGAATGGAGAGTGAGAAATAATGAAAAGTCTCCCATGTTAGGTTCGGATTTGGGTCTTATGGCCTCTTTTTCTTTCATTTTTTTTTTTTTAGTTTTCCTTGGGTTTTCTTAGTTCAAAATAGTGGGAAGGGTCCTAGTTTGGTTTGGGGGGTTTGGTTACATTAAACTGAATGGGTTCGGGTCTAGTTGGGGTTTGGTTCGGTTCTAGAGGTATTTTGTTGGGTTAGAATTGGATGGGAAATGGGTTTAGTTAGGATTTGGTTTGATCTTGGTTAGGGTTTTTTAGGGTTTAAGTGTCCTCTCAAAAGGATGGATGGCTTGGATGGTTTGATCCTAATGTAAGGGAAGGGGGCTTCCTAGATTAATCTTTTGCCTTTTGACTGAATTTAAGGCAAGGACCTTGTCTCCTTATTAATAGACCTGTTCATGGGTCGGGTAGCCCGATGGCCCGGCCCGGCCCGGCCCGCACCCCGGTAGGGCTTAGTCATGCAATTAGGCCCGCGGGCCTGACCTCAGGCCACACACACTACGGGGACTTGGGGCTGTTCCCCGGTGGTGTTTGTCTCTGTGCCGCGTYCGGCGTTGCTGGATGAGGCCATAAGTAATGAGTTCTTTAGAGAAGAAGGAAAGGGTATGAAAATTTTGGAGGGAGGCTTTTTGAAGCGTAGATCCCACAGACGGCGCCAATTGATGATGCACAATCTGGCCGGTCTTAGCTGTTGATGATCTTGCCTCTGAAATGGGTAACAGGGACCTGAAACGGGAGGAGAAGAGAAGCTCCGGGGAGAACCCGGCGTAAGGGCTCCGAAGCTCAAGTTAGAATCCTTCAAAGGCAAGAATAACCAGATAGC
>NW_010729090.1:5604710-5731804 GCF_000365185.1 Nelumbo nucifera
TAGGGAGTTTGTTCTTAATGGGGAGCTCGGGTTCTTACTTGGGGAGCTTGGACCCATAACAGGGAGCTCGGGCTCCTAGTACCGAGCTCGGACTTGGGGAGCTCAGGTTTTAGGGAGCTCGGACCTTCGACAGGGAGCTCGCTCTTTATCAAGGAGCTCAAACTAAGTATAGCGGTCTGGAGTTCGGGCTCGGTAGTGAGTTTGGACTTGCTTCCGATGTTCGCTTTGGGTGCTCTACTGTCCCGAGCTGCTTGCYTTTSCCAYGYGTCGGGCGATCGCGAGGTCGGGCCAAATTTCCCTTCATCACTACTCAACATTATATATTTTATAAAATACATAATATGTATTTTATATATTATATAAATAATATAATATTTATTGAAATATATATATATATATTTTTTAATTTAATATATACATTTTTTTTATTTTTTTCTTTATAATTTCTCTCTCACTCTCTCTCTCTCTCTCTCTCTCTCTATTCAGCTGCTTCAACAGTAGTAACAACATGGGCTAAATTTCGGGCTCGAGCCCAAGCCCGGGCTTCGGGCTTTTTATCAGGGCCGGGCTCGGGCCCAAATTGTAGGCCCAATGGTCGGGTCAGGTTCGAGCTCAGACCTTAAAAAAATTTGTTAATATAGAGTAAAAGCCTGGTCCGGCCCATGAACAGGTCTATTTATTAATGGCCTAAAAACGGGGAGTCTTAAATTTTTATTTAAAATTTGAATTTAAGGGGGAATGGAGAGGTGGCGGCTAGGGTTTTAAAATCTAGGGTTTGGGAGGTGCTAAAGTCATGATAAGGGACGGTTTTACCTAAAATCGTTGCTATTGTTAGTTATTGATCAATAATGCATATTCTATAGCCATAGCTAAAACCATTACTACAAATTGATATAGCAACGATACATAATAAATCCGTCGCAATAAAGTTTTAAATTAGCAACGGTTAAAACCGTGGCTTTACATATATTTATAATTACGATTACAGTATCCGTGGCTATAAGCTTAGCCACGCCAATATCTGCCACAGAAAGAAAACCGTTGCTGAACTGTTGTTATAGCCTTTAGCGACGTTTTTTTGGAGCGTTTAGCAATGGTTTTGTTCGTTGCTAAAACAATTTTTTCTTGTAGCGATGGATGGCAGGTCTTTATCCTCTGAATGTATGACACTAGGAACTTAACCCCTAAGAATGTGATTTCAGCCAAACACTGCTAGGCAAACTGTAATTCAACCAATTCTACCTTGGAACTAAAATCTGAAATAACTAGGAGACAAAAAAATCTGCAATCCCAAACATCTAATTCATATCGCTAAACCAAATTCCTTAACAGTGTTATTTTAATCCCATTCTCTTAGAGTGGGTGCAATCCTTTCTTGCACTTTTGGGATTGGAAAGTTCAAGTCTGAGAAGGGAAAAAGAACTTGGGATTCACTTCTGTGTTTATTTTAACTCATTCTCTATGTTGTCAGAGTTTGTAGGTCGATGTTGAAGTCTATGGTTTTCTTGATCATCATGATGTCTGGTGTGATGCATTCTTTTGCTGCATTTCCAGTGGAAATTCCTGGGGAGGTGCATTGCATTTTTGTGGCTTTCATAATTTTCTATTTTTCTTCTTTTCCTTTTTGTGTTAATTTATTTTAAGTTCAATGGTCAGTCATATCAATAAATGATGCAGGTTGTTGGAGTATGTTCCTACTAGTGCATTTCATAGTATCTCCCCTGTTTTGATTTTAATTGGCATGTACAGAAAGAATGGTTTATGCAATATCATGGCCGAAACTTATATTCTGTATACTGATCACATTGAAGGTGAATGGGTTATTTGTGCTGATCACTTACGTTAAATCTGTTGTAGATAAGAGATTGAACTCCTTTTCTCCCTTCAATTGGTGATGGACAAAGGGATTGAACTCCTTGAGATTTTTTCCCTCTCTTTGGTTGGTACTATATCTTACCTTGAGATTCTAGGACTAGTTTCAATAAATTAACACAGAAGAATGCTTCACCTGGTTTTGATTCTAACAAGTTATGTTTCTTGCTGTTTCTCTCCTCCTAGTCTCACTTTGCTGAAGGTAGTGAGTTCGACTTCCAAAGGTTTCTCAGACGAGCTATGGAGGAAGATTTTTGCGTGGTGGTCGAAATAAGGTAATTATCTAGAGGAAGATATCACTCAGTTGATTATTATAAATAAGATTTATATATTTGTCTTGGTGCACTTTCAAATCCAATTAACTGTTTATTGGACGCTTTTATTTTGTTTTCCTTTTGCAGCCCGTTGATGTGGATATTCTTAGTATTGTTCATATTTTTCAATGCAAATGGTAGCACTAATGTTTCTAGTTTTCAATGAACACCACTTTGTATAATAAACTAGGCAAAGTCAACTAACTTTCTTTCTTTCATCTGCAGGATTTTACAATTATTTTTGTCTTCCATTTATTGCTTTAGTGGTGAGCCCTTCATTTCATATGGCTTGTTATTGTGAAATTGTAGAAGAAAGAGGAAATTGATTAATCAATTTCTTTGGTGTTGCAGATGCTTCTGTTGGTGGGGACGAAGCTGCAAGTTGTGATAACCAAAATGGGTTTGGAAAGCCATGGTGAGGCTCCTGTTGTAAGAGGAACTTTCATTGTGAAGCCCAATGACCACCTCTTTTGATTCAAACGACCACAATTGCTTCTCTACCTTATCCAATTCATCATGTTTCAGCTGGAGCCCTTAAATCGCAGAAGGACATGTTAGAGCTAGCAATGCAGCTGAGACGTTTATGTTGAAAACAGAATAGAAGCGGACACTTGTAAGAAGAAGAAGAGGAAGAAGAAGAATGAAAGAGGAACCCTACCACCGGAGAAGAGAAAAGAATTATGGAGAGGAGAAGAAGAAGAGAACTTGGAATCGGTTCGTGTCTGATGGAACCAACCAGACCACATTAATGTGCGTTTGACTGTAAACGTTGGGATGGTCGACGTGTTCGAATCCTATTCACAGGTTCACGCATCTAGTGCACCCACGTGTGCACAGAACACACTCCATTTTTATAGTACCACGTTGTAATTAAAAGATTGGGACTTTTCTTATTAGCTAACTAGAAGATGATTACTTCCTTAAAAAAAATAGGGTAAATTTCTTAAACATCATTGTAGGCAAAGGTGGTAACTACAACTTTTGATCGGCAAACATTGGTGAAAAGGAGATGAAGAAAGTGTTGGATTTTAATATCATAAGAGATTAAATTCAATGGGTTTGATTGGTCAATTACACGAGAAATTGCATCTATACACTTGATTGAAAAATCAGTTTTTTTTTTTTTTTTTTTTTTCTTACAAAACCCAGTTTTGAACTTGTCCCACATTGRAAAATTATAAGTTTTGTTTTCAGTATTTCAATAGGAGCTGATTTACACTCTTTAGAATTAGTAGAGGAGAGTATGGGGATTCGATACCATGCAACGCGTGTGCATGCGTGTGTGCGGCGCAATGAGGCGCTTTAAAGGCGCACTTTGCTTGCACCCGCGTGGCTCGCGATGGGTGACTTTGGTTTTGGTGCGTTGTTGACTGTTGATCACCGTTGATGAGATCAACGGTTACGATTCAATCGAGTGTGATCAAGAGGCACAATTCAAAGTTAACAGTCACTAACTGTTAACTACTTTTTAAACAGTCACAATTTCATACCTCTTCACAGATTATTTAGGGAGCATGAATCAGACTCTAAAACACACAATTTCGAAATTCACTCTCTCTCTCTCTCAGTCCGGTCTGCTACAGTCTCACAGAAAGTTTATTTGGAGACTCTTCAACTTTGCTAGTTGCAGATTCTCGCCCAAGTCTCTGTTGTATCCTAGGAACGAATTTGCCTGTAACCCAACAGCAAACTCAGTAAAACTGAGTGGGGGCAAATAACGTTCTAAAGACAGTATGTTCAGATGCGCCTCAGAGCTTCTCCTCCAAAGTTACAGTGACCCCATTTCTCGAACATAAAGTTGAGGAAACTACTCCCAGTGTCAGCCACTGATTTGGTTTTCTGTTTTTAATAAGAAACCTTTCTTCACTCAGTTCTTTGTGTTTCTTCTCCTTCCTCTCGCTGGACTGCTTGGTTCGTGCTACAACAGCCTGCAAGCACTGGCAAACGTGTGCCAAGACTTGCCCTTCTTACACAGTCTCAACAGGGCTCTGGCCGTGCCAACCTCCGTGGTTCCTTGCCGTTCATTCGGGCAACCGGGGGCTCCCCTGCTACGTTTAGTATTGTTTTATTTCAATACAGCTTCCGACGAAGCGTAGAAGAAGCAGTCGTCGTGGGAGGTAATGGACGAGAGGCTGAGGGATGAGATTAAAGTGTCAATTGTGAAGAAATTCGCACCGGCGTATCGGGCGTTTTATGACAGGTATCGGAACCCATTGAGAGATGAGAACAATGCAGAGTCGGTGGTCAGGTTTGCCCCCAATGATTTGGGGAATTACCTATCGGATCTATTTTAGGGGAACGGATTACCGGGGAGCACTTCATCGTATTCTTCTTCTACGACACGTTCCTGGGTATTGCATGATCATTGTCAATCTCAGTGAGACGGGTGTTTATCCGTGAAAGCACGGATATTACCATCTCTTTCTGGAAGGAGTTGTTTCTTTTGTTTTTCTTTCTTTCTTTCTATATTCATGCTAACAGCAATCAGTATTCTTTTATTTCATCAGAATCGCAGAATACCCAACAGGCTGCACAAGCTTCGTCGATAACAGAAGTTGGGGGTCCCTAGCTCGGTGAGTCGACAAACCCAAGGGAATAAGTCATGAAGAGTTGGTAAAAGTGTCCAAATTTGTATAACCTTGACAAAGCTTCTGTTTCTTACTTATTATCTCACCACATTCATTTTTCCCTTTTGTCCAACGTGGAATTGAACAAAGCTGCATCAGTGCCCTGAGCCCGAGTTGTGTCTCGATTTTTTCCCCACATTTGGGTTCTATTTATCCTCAATAAGGTAGAAGGCAGATCGACTGGAGTTCGCAGCTGGTGAGGCGAAAGGGAAGGCTGGCGCTTGTTGGGAGAGACTGTGATCATTCGAGTTCAGTTCCGTTTTTTTTTCTCCAGAACTGACGCATTTGACACAGACAACTATGATTTCAGCCTCTGGGAGGTATTAAAACTTGGTGGCGGAGGAGCTGGTGGAGGTATCTGAACTCAGCACTATAGTTATTGAGGGTTTGGTGGCAGCTGCATACTTGGGCGAGGTGTAGGATGAACAATCGCACGAGAACAAAGAGGCATGGATTTCTTTTCTAAGCAAAGCTTTGAAAAAAATTGGAAACCAAGAGTTTTTCATCACTTGGGTTTTATTTTGAAAATTTGATAAATAATGTAGAATAAATTCGATATTCTGTTTCCTTCGTTTAACACTTAACAACCATGACAATTGTCAAAAAAAAGTTAAGATTATACTTGCCAATTTCATGGACAGTAGTAGTTTAAGAGATTTACTCAAAGAATATTAAGAAGAGGAGACGAAGAACTAATTTATTAAAACCATATAAACAAACATGGAGATTGGACAGTCCAACAAATAACATGCATGCATGCAAATGAAAGATGTGAAATACACACAAGCAATACATAGGCGAAGGTTGACATATAGCAGAGATGTAGTGGAGACAATTAAGGTGCTATATATATAAATAGCAAAGACACACACATTTCATACAAGCCTGGAGGGAGATATATATTAGTACTACTAGTCATATATATGAAATTCTAGCTAGTTGGGAAACCAGGAAATGGTATCATCCGGAAGGAAGTGGCAAATAGGAACTCCCCCCGGCTTAATGTCAAGCAATTGGAAGGCAATGTGGTCAGGGCTGAAATCCTTAGTGTCAGTGTGGCACACAGCGACGGCCTTTGCCTTTGTCCCATCAGCAGCGACCAATGGAACCACGTACGACCTTGTGGCACGTATCACATGGCAGTAGTAGACAGCGTATGGGTATGTCATGCCATGGCACACAACTGGGTTTCCACCCATTTTCTTGATTCCTGAAGAGATGATGAACTGCTTCTTCTTCCCATTCTCTCCATCAAATTCCGTCGTCACGGCCTTGATGTTCTTCCCCAGCTTTGAAATGCTGAAGTCTATCATCGACTCTAATGAGGTTGCACAGCGCTTTGCTTCTACGTTATCTCCAGGCCTTTCACAAGACACGATTGTCTCCTTCATGGCCTCTGCTTGTATTGATCTGTCATTCACGGAGAACCGATGTAAGATGTCTGGTAATTCGTTAGAGGAGAAGGGAATTGAATCCGCCACTTGGCGGGATAAGAGGATAGCTTTTGTATGGTCTCCTGATAGCTCCAAAGTCATCTTTCTGCCTGGATACAAGTTTTCCTCGAAGAAGTAGTAATCGACGTCTTTATCAACATTCAGTTGTTTCTTATTTTGAAAACCTGATACTCCCTGGTTCTCCTTCGCAGAACCCCATTTCTGAAAAGACCACCCTATGTTGTCGTCGCGGGCGGTAGGAATTACAATCATCTTTCCAAGACCTCGCAGTTCAGAATCTACATAGGCACCTGATGATTTGAATTCAGATTTATAAACGTTAAAAAGAAAGAACAATAAGAAAATGTCAACTGTAGCATAACTAGGTTAAGCTAATAGATTGTGGGAAAAACCAGATATTAATTGATGCTGAACCAATTTTGGCATTGGAGTATTGGGTAGCATTGAATTCCAGTAAATCTCAGAAGATAGAGCAGCATCACTTGACACAGCTACTGCAAGTACAAGCTGCAAAATGTTTTTCTTAAATTAATACTTACACAGAAGTCTTTCCAATGTCTTTCTTGCTGAAGTTAGTAATAAATTACAAGAAAAACACTACGAAAAGAACACATGTGAAGAGTTGAACAAAGATGAGAAATTCTTTAATTACGTACCAGAAAACAAAGCTCCATTGGAAGGCTTGGAGAAATCATATCGGATAAAGAAATGAGATAGGCAGTGAGAGAAGCTCTCGTAAAGCCAACTAAGCATACATGAGCAATAAGAGAATGAAGTGAGTGTAATTTATAATAGCATAATCGTTGGAGAAATGACAAAACCTATACAGTAGAGGTTGGCGGCTGGTTTATGCATGAAGGGGATATATATATAATTATTATCGACTCTTTTAAGTTACTTATATTGACTTTCTTCTTGGGAAAATTTATTTAATTGTCAAAACATTAACTATATTAAAATCACATTAGCTGTATTAAAACTTATTTTATTTTATATATAAAATTTAGGGCATTTACTAAAACACCCCATGTAGTTTCATGAATTTATTAAAACATACCTTATAGGCTATAGTTTGTGTTTTACTAAAATATCTCCAATAGTTTGCAATCAATTTACTTAATCAACCTTCTATGTTTTGAAATTAAAAAATAACAGTTTTATACCTAACACCTATTCAAATAAAATTTAATCAAAAGAAACTAAAAGTAATGCTTCTAGTAAAACATGGACAACCACTTTATTTTTCTCTATTTAGTCAATTTTATTTTCTATACAAAAAAGTGTAAGGGATAGTTTTGGAATAAACAACCTTGGATCCATACCTTTGAACATTTTTCACTTAGTTTAGGGGTACTTTTGAAATAAACAATCGTAGGTTCATGCCTTCGAACATTTTTCACTTAGTTTAGGTGATCATGTTACTATTTTCATATGGCAAAACAAATAACTCTTTATGAAAGGCTGATTAAGTAAATAGATTGCAAACTATAAGAGGGTTTTAGTAAAATACAAACTATAGGCTAGGTTTAAATAAATCTGTGAAACTATAGGGGGTGTTCTAGTAAATGACCCTAAAATTTATAATACATAAGTGTGATACCCTGGCTTAAAAAAAAAAAAAAAAGGTGTGAATCCTCTAGTTTTGGAAAACAAAATAACAAAGGACAAGAGGTGGTGGTGGCCATAAATTAAGCTTTTAATTACTCACTTGCGTATATAGAGGAACTGAAAGGGCCCTTTGCCTGCCTAACCCGTTTGCTTCTACATTATATTATTATTATTGTGATGTTCCTTGCGAGCCCCAATGAAATAGACACAGCCGTGTTTAGATGGAAAATCTTTAGCTGTTGGGGGCCAACAGCCTATGCTGTTGAGATAAGTTCTGAAAATGCTACGTTATCATGAGAATACGTAAATTAGTAATTACATCTTAATTTATTTTAATTAAAAATCAAAGCATGGACATGAATAGGTGAACTGCCTAGAACGTGCCCAGCCCAAAAATTATCTCAACAGCCTATATTATTGAACCCCAACAGCCAAAATTTACCTGTGTCTAGATAGATAAAAAGGAATCAGTTGATGTTATGTCTCAGGGTAAATGATAAATACTGAGGTCTGGAAATTGACTTAAAAATGTCAATCCCTTGTCATATCCATTGTTAAATTATAATATGCCAATATCCATATTACCTTTCTTTTCATCCAAAGCTTCCCCTTGGTTTGCATTAGTACCTGCAGCCCCTTGAGAACGTACTAATCTTCTAAAACCTTTGTAGGAACTTATCAAAGATCAGGTGGCAAATATGATCTATGGCCCCTAAATCGTAGCAATGCAAATCATTGACCCCTCAAAGTAAAATTCAGATTTTGTTCTAGTTATTTTATTCATGTTGTTTCCTATATCCTTTTCATGTAAAATCCCTTGACAAAGTAAGCTCTCTCTCTCTTTCTCTCTCTGTTGTAAGTTGCAAAGTATTCATTCAAGAGGCCTGTTGAAATTCTCCTTGTGAGGGTTCTAAGGGAAATGAAGCTTAAAAAGAAAGATATACTTGGGGCTTTAGATCATTATGTCAAACTGAAACTAAGGATAAACTCAAGATGTTGAAGGGAAGAACCATAGAAATCCATGTTCAGATCCCATTTAGAGGGCGAAGGCCAAGATACATATTAGGCTCCATTGTGGCTAGGCTTGGCAATGATATTCAAAAATCTGTTGCCCAATCCAATTATCTTAGATTTGGGTGATGTGTTTATATAATCAGATTGGGTTCAGATCTTGTGATTTGATCTCATTAATAATAGGATCATATTTGGATTTAACTCCATCCGATCCAATTAAAATCTGAATCCAATTATACTATAATATTTATTGATTTTAATACAAATTTTATATAATTATACTTAAAATTATAAAATATGTCTTTATATATATATATATATTGGACAGTTCACCATCCCCCTCTTTGCGGATGGAGTTCCCCGTGAACGCTCCACTCCCTTTCACGGTTGGAACAACCTTCACTGAGCCCTTCTTTGTTCCTCCCGTGACCACCCAAAACCAGCTTGAAGACCTGGTGCAATGCATGCGAGCTATGCAAGCTCAGATGCAACAGGTTCAACAATTCCAACTATATCAACAGCAAGTGCTGCACCAAGTTTCTCAACATCACTATCAGCAGCAGTTTCCTCTGCTGCCTCAGACTCAGCAGCCGCTTCCTCCTCGGCATCCAACCGCGCAACAAGTCTGGCCTCGCCATCAGAACGAGCGTCCTTCTCGCCGGGGAGAGACCTCTCAGACCCAGAATCCTCTCAAGAGTCAAGTCTCATCCCACGGGAGGAGGGAAAGACTAGTCACCCCTGCCTTGCCGTGCGCAGTCAGGTCGGGAGGGTCCCTGCCTACTAGGCCCGCATCACCTCAGCTTTCCGAGTTCGTGGCCCCGCTTGTGGAGAACCAGTTCGAGGTCTTGGCTGTAGACTCCAGGCAAGATCCCTCTATCCGCAGCCCTCACTAGCAATCCGTCCCCCTCCCTGCGAAAACTGTGCCCGACAATACCGAGGCCAGCAACACCAATGTAGAGCCCGCAAAAAAGCAGTGGAGACGTCGCCGAATTAACTGAACTGCAACACACAACCTGCCCGAGCTCAAGGGTAAGGAAGAGATAAGCTCGGGTGAAATAAAAGCCACTCCGCTCCTCTCTATACCATCCCCTCTGTCTCCTGAACTCTTGGTCGTCCCAATGCCCAAGGACTTTAAACTACCTCCCCTGGACAAATATGACGGATCGTTCTACCCGAATGATCACGTAGACGCCTTTCAGTCACAGATGCACTTGGCAAGGGCCAGTGAGTCCTGCATGTGTGTGGCTTTCTCCACCACTTTCAAAGGAGTGGCCCGTACATGGTACAGGAACCTCGCGCCTGGATCGATAAAAAGCTGGTCACAATTCGTGCAAGTTTTCACTTCTCATTTCGTCACCAGCAAGCGATGCCCGGGAACCCAGGAGAGCCTACTTGGCATAGTCCAAAGGGAAGGAGAATTTATCTAGAGTTATATCGAGCGGTTCAATGACGCTTGTTTACAGATACCCGACCTGGACCCCGCACTTCGGCTTATAACGGCCAAGAGAAGCATCACGCACAAAGAATTCAAGTGGCACGTGGTGGTCAATCGGCCCAAGACTGTAACCAAGTTCCTCAAGCTCGCGGACCAGTTCATAGGGACAGAGGAGGTGATCGGCCAGAAAAATGAGAAAGTGCCTGAGAAAAGAAAAAGGGAAGCCGAGTCCTCGACCCAAGGGGACAACAAGAAGAAAAAGGACCTAGCTCGGGGGGCAAGGCCAGGTCAGCCTTTCCAAGCTCCACCAGTAGAGAGGACAGACTACACGCCCCTGAACGCAAAGCGGGCCGAGATCCTTATGGCGATCAAGGACGCCCCGTACGTGAAGTGGCCACCCCGGCTGAGAGGGGACCCTAGTGTAAGAAATAAGAACTTGTATTGTAGTTTTCATAAAGATCACGGTCACAGTACCTAGAGTTGTAAGAACCTCCGCGACGAGATAAAAATGCTCATCCGTCGCGAATACTTAAGAAATTTTGTACAAAATAATAATAATAATAATAAAGCAGGTCGGCAGGGGGAGCAAAGTAGAGACGCTCCCGAATCCTGCAGTAGGCAAGCTGAGGTTCGATCGTCGCGGGCTGCACCTCGGCCGCAGCTCGGACTTCAGCTCGAGAGGTCGGAAGGGAAGAACAGAACCCCCCGAAGTGGCCAAGGACAGAAGATCCGATCTTCTTCACTGAAGACGATGCACGCGGGGTCCACTACTCTCACGATGATGCACTCATCGTGAAGATAAGGATTAACGACTTCGAAGTCAAGCGTGTCCTCGTCAACTCCGGCAGTTCGGCGGACATTCTTTTCAAGGCGGCATTCGACAAGCTTCAGCTCCAAGAGAGCAACCTCAAGCCCGCAAGTACTCCCTTGGTGGGCTTCAACGGAGAGGAAGTCAGGCCCCTGGGGAGAATCACTGTACCTGTGGAGGTCGGTACTTGGCCTAGTATAGTGACGCTCAACCATGACTTCTTGTTGGTCGTGACTCCCTCTCCGTACAACGCCATAATAGGTCGGCCCATCACCCACGCCCTACGTACAGTGGTTTCCACCTACTATCTGGCGATGAAGTTCCCTACGGACTTCGGAGTTGGGGTGGCGCGAGGCGATCAGCTTGAGTCTCGCAAGTGCTATGTCGCCGCCCTCAAAGGGAAAGCCAAGGTGGCAGACGACCTCGAGCTGGAGTGACCTGCGAAGCAGTGCGAGGAGCGAGATGCTCCCACATAAGAGACAGTTTCCCTCCCAACTTCGGCAGAGGACCCAGCTCGGACACTCCAAATTGGCGCTTCAATTGAGGAGCCTCTACGATCCCAACTGGTAAGTTTTCTATTTGAAAATTTAGATATTTTTGCATGGTTCGTGGCAAAGATGCCCAGCATAGACCCTAGCATCATAACCCACAAGCTGAATACTGATCCTGTAGTTAGGCCCGCTAGACAGAAGAAACACAACTTAGCCCCAGAGCGCTGGAAAGCAGTTGATGAGGAGGTCGAGAAGCTCCTCGCAGCCAACTTTATTAGAGAGGTTCATTACCCGAGCTGGGTAGCCAACCCTGTCCTAGTAAAGAAGGCCAACGGTAAATGGTGCATGTGCATCGATTATACCGACCTAAACCAAGCTTGTCCGAAGGATTGCTTCCCACTCCCCAAGATTGACCGCCTAGTGGACGCGACCTCAGGGCACGAGTTGCTGAGTTTCTTAGACGCCTACTCGGGTTATAACCAGATAAGGATGAACCCTGCCGACGAAGAAAAAACAAACTTTATAACCGAACTAGGCCTGTACTGTTATAAAGTCATGCCCTTTGGATTAAAAAATGCCGGGGCTACCTTTCAAAGACTTGTAAATAAATTATTTGAGCCTTTAATTAGCAGAAAAGTAGAATGTTATGTAGACGACATGGTCGTCAAGACTTAATTTTCAAATGATTTAATACAAAACTTGCATTATGTTTCTGAGATTTTGCGTAAATTTAATATGAAGTTAAACCCGAACAAGTGTGTTTTCAGTGTCACATCAGGTAAATTCCTAGGGTACATCGTTAACCAGCGTGGCATTGAGGCCAACCCGGATAAAATTAAGGCCATCCTAGATATGAGACCACCCTGGAAATTGAAGGAGGTTCAGAGGCTGAATGGCCGCATAGCCGCTCTGAGCCGCTTCATGTCCAAATCAGTAGATCGCTGTCTGCCTTTCTTTAAGGCAATTAAAAGCAAAGGCTTTGAATGGACCGAAGAATGCCAGCTCACGTTCGACGAGGAGGGTGATGTTTTGGAGTTGTACCTCTTTGCAAGTGATGAGGTGGTCAGCTCGGTACTGATAAGAGAGGTAGATAGGGTCCAACGACCTATCTACTATGTTATTAAAGTGTTGTAGGGAGTAGAGACGAGATATCCAAAGATTGAAAAGTTGGCATATGCTCTAGTCGTTGTAGCTCGGAAGCTTTGCCCGTATTTTCAAGTTCATACTGTTGTCGTCCTCACCAACAAGCCTTTGAGGCAAGTCTTACTCAAGCCCGAGGTCTTTGGTAGGTTGACAAAGTGGGTCATCGAACTCAGCGAGTACGACCTCCAGTACAAGCTGCGAACTGCTATCAAGGCCCATGCCTTAGTCAACTTTGTCGCGAAATGCACTTTCAACACCGAGGCCCCCAGGCCAAATGAGCCTGAGGTTCCCAAGCCAGTTGAGCTCGAGCACTGTGAGGTAGCAACCAGTGTGGCTTCTCTCGTAGTTTGATTGAACCCGAGTTGGGATGAGGAGCTGGAATCATTCTGTATGGGCCAAGCGGGGTGAAACTGGAGTATACGCTATTCATTGAGTTTGCGACGTCCAACAATGAAGCGGAGTACGAGGCGTTACTAGCCGGGCTGGCTCTAGAAAACGAAGTGAAAGCCAAGCACATCGTCGTCTGTAGTGATTCTCAGCTCGTGGTCAACCAAGTTATAGGTGAATACAAAGCCTGTGAGCCAATCATGATCGTCTACTTAGCCAAAGTAAGGGATGCTCTGCTCAACTTCCAGTCACACTTCGTCAAGCAAATTCCGAGATTAGAGAACATTGAGTCCGACACACTGTCTCGGCCTAGCATTCTCAAGGGGGCAGAGGAGGTCGCTCCTGTCATTCAAGTAGAGCTGAGCTGGATTGATCCGCTTGCAAGCTTCCTACTACATGGGACCCTCCCTGCAGATCGCAATGCCCCCAGAAGAGTAGAGCACCAGGCGACCAAATACGTCATTAATAGATGAACGGTTGTACCAAAGGTCTTACACACTCCCCTATCTGCGTTGCTTGCGACCTTCCGAGGCCGAGCTCGTGCTCCATGAGACTCATGAGGGCCTGTGCGGCGGACACTTGGGGGGTAGCGCTCTCGCCCAGAAAGCGCTGCGATAGGGATACTACTGGCCAATGATGAAGGCAGATGCGATCGAGTTCATCAAAAGATGTGACAAATGCCAGAAGCACGCCAACATCCACCATCAGCCTACTGCCGACCTGAAGTACCTCACTAGCCCGTGGCCTTTCGGACAATGGGGGATCGATATACTCGAACCATTTACACCAGCGACAGAACAAAGGAGGTTCTTGGTGGTGGCAGTTGATTATTTTACCAAGTGGGTAGAAGTTGAACCTCTCACAACGATCACAACGTGGAGTGTGCAGAACTTCTTCTGGAAGAATATAGTGTGCCGTTTCGGACTACCCCGAGTACTGATCTCTGACAACGGTAAGAAGTTCGAGGATATTAAATTCCATAACTGGTGCAAAGATATGGGAATTCAACAAAATTTTACCTCAGTGGCACATCCTCAAGCAAACGACCAAGCGGAGGTCACGACCAGAGCCATTCTCCGCGGACTGAAGGCATGCCTCGATCGAGCCAAGGGGCTATGGGTAGACGAGCTACCCAGTGTACTATGGGCTTATTGGACCACGGTAAGGACCGCAACAGGCGAGACTCCCTTCAACCTCAGTTATAGCACTGAAGCAGTCATCCCAGCCAAGATCGAAGTTCCCACACTACGTCTGGAAGTGTATAATGACAAGGCAAATGAAGACGAACTACACACCAACCTCGACCTACTTGACGAGGTTCGAGACCTCGCATACATTAGGACCGCGGCCTACCAGCAGAGAGTAGCTTGGTACTATAACGCCAGGGTCAAGAAGCGGAACCTCCGCATTGGAGACCAGGTCCTTCGTAAAGTTATTGTGCCTGAGCCCGGTGTTGGTAAGCTCGGGCCAAATTGGGAAGGACCGTACCGAGTAAAGCAGGTGATCGGGAAAGGAACATATGAGCTCGAAACCCTAGAGGGGAAACAAGTACCTCGGGCATGGAATATTGTCAACTTAAGGCAATATTACTTGTAATCACCGAGCTGAGTGGACTGTAGCCGCTCCCAGAGCCTAAGGGCAAATACGCCGAGATAACAAAAGACCTCGGCACTATAAGACCCAGTYGCCTYTWYGGCATGGGMRAACTCTAGGAGAGTGGACCACAAGTCACTCCCCCAGCCTAAGGGCTAAAACGCCGAGCTAACGAAGACCTCAGTACCATATAAGACCTAACCACTTCATCAGCATAGGCTAAGTATTAATACCAAAGGCGCAGGCAGCTCGGGTGTGAATCCAATGATGCATAGCCCGCCCCGATATACAAGTTGGACCTGCTAGGGACAACCAACTTCAACTTAAGTAACTCAGGTGCATACAGGTCGAGCATATGCTCACTGTGTTGATCACCTCAGTGTACATTATAAAATCACCCCTACTAAGTACGGGGAGATAGCTCGGGATGACGATAGTCGAGAAACCCCACTTCGGGTGCTTATCTTTAGTAGTTCGGGTGAAATAGTCACTTCGGAAAAAAAGAGAATCGCACAGCACTTAGCAGAAAAAATGAACATTTCATTACTAGTTCTAAAATAGAAACCGGGCCTAACAGCCAGAGAGAGTACATCGGTAAAGCAAAAAGAGAAGAAAGAGAACCGGGCTCAGCCGCCCGGGAGCAACCACTTCAAATGTCATTTTTCAGAAGAAGAAAAAAAAAGAGAGCAACCAGCCTCAAGGCCCCACCTCCTCTACATCCTCGTCACTCTCCTCCAGGGAGTCGGGCTCCTCCTCCTCCGTAGCGTCCGCCAACTCTGGGGTCAGGTCTCTCATTGTTACGCCCTCAAGGTTAAGGCCAGAGAACTTCTTTCGGACCAGCCACCGGCAAAGCATGAACCCCGAGCGGTAGGACTTTGAGCCGTATTCGACCAGGAGGTCGTGGAACTACTGGGACTCTTCGAAGTTTCGGGTCCTCTTATGGAGCGTGGACTCCAAGCCCTGGACCTGCTGGCAAAGAAGCTCCCTCTCCGCCGCCACCCTTGAAGACTCCTCCTTGTAACAGACGCTATCCTCAGACATTCGGGAGATCCGCACTTCCTGGTCCCTAACGAGCAGCTCCTGGACCTCGCTCCCCTTCTGAGCCTGGAGGAACTCATCCCGGGCCTGGTCGAGCTTGCATTGGAGCCTCTGCAGTTTCGACCTTTGATCGACGGCGTCATGGGAGTGGATAGCAGTCTGATAGGTCATGGCATGGATGGCGGAGTTCAGTTGCCAATAGAAAGCCGAAGTAAAGGGGAGAGAGAAAAGAAAAGGGGGGGAGAAAAAGGGAAGAAGTAGGCACTTACCACCATGTAGTGAGCCGAGGCCAGCTTGGCGAGCTGCGTATGGTGCATCCCGGCCCAGCTCGCGACCTCCTCATGGGTGACCGCCTGCCGGCTCCTCCGCGAAGCCACTAGGAAGTTGGTGACGCTTTCGTCCCTTCCCTCGGTAGGAAACCGTGGGAAGACGGTGGGGTTGGACCGTGCGGCTGAAGTGTACTGCTCCTGGGGTGGGACCTCTTCTTCTTCACCGCCTCCCACGACTACTCCCTCAAAGGGCACAGGTGGAACCTCCAGCGGCAGAACAAAGGCTGGATCCACAGCCTAAAACTCGGCGGCCCCATAAGTGAACGCTTGGTCGGGGCGCGACCTCTTTGCCCTACGCTTCTGGTTGCTCGACAAAAGGCGACATGCATCCACACTAGACATGTTGGCTGTAAGAATCACAAGGCATTAATCCAGCTCGAAAAAAAAAAAAAAAAAAAGAAGGCAGCTAAGGGTGACCTACCGGGGCTCAAGTCGGCCTGCACGAGCTTGTCCTTAGCCAAGTAGTCCCAACAGAGGAAGCCTACTCCCGCCCAAGACTGTAGCGTTTCCTGAACTTTCGGGTTCAGCTCAATGCCCGGATCCTGAACGACGACCCTCCAGTGGGTCGGAAAGGGCCACCCCTCGGGGTTGCGAACTACAAAATAACCCCGCTTCCAAGTTGGGATCCTGTTTGGCAGATCGTGGAGGAGCTTAAAGCCAGGACAAGGGGAAAAGTAATAAGAGCGCCTTTCTGGAGGGGCTCCGGGGGAGGCATTCTTAATTGACAAGATAGTGGCAAAGATATCAAGGGAAAGAGGAAGACAATACTCGAAAAACAGAGGAATTGTCCCAACCACATTCCGGATTGAGTTCGGATGGAGTTGGTCTATGGTGACATTGAAATGGGTAAGAACCTCTACTATCAAAGGATGTAGAGGGAGTCGGAGACCATCCACGAGCTGCTCCTCAAAGACCATGATCTCGTCGTGGCCATGTTCCCAGGGATAGTTACCGGATGGGAGGCTATAGATGAGATCACTGGGGAGGTTATAGTAAGAGACTACGGCCCAAAGCCTCTCCATTGACATGGAGGAAGGGCCGAAGCTATCAAGCTCCCGACCCTGGGAAGTGGAAGCCGATTTACCGGAGGCCTCTCGGACTTCCAGAGCCTACCCTTCAGGGAACCCCCATGCTCCCTCCGAGCTCGAGGGGACCTCGCCCTAATTACCCTCTCGGGAAAAGCCACCATAGTACGGATACCCAGACATTGTTTGGACAGAGTAGAGGACTCACTAGAAAAGTGAACTGAGAAAGCGACGAAAATGGGGAGAGCTCGAGCAAACAAGGCGAAGGCGCGACCTCAAACTGAAAGCAAGGCAAGTTGGCGTAAAGAAAATGAGGCTTGGGGCCCTCCTATTTATAGCCACTGTGGCCAAAAAACCAACGGTCTTGATCAAAGCGGATCCAACGGCTTATAATAAAGTCGGCTGCATGTCCTCCGAGACCGAATTAAAGATGGCTACACGTTTTTCGAAACTAAAGGCAGTTTGTAACGTTTTTTGGCGCCCAAAAAATCTAGAAGTCAATTGACATCCACGTGTATACATCATGCAATCAGTCAACCTAGTTTTCAATATGGGTCAAATCCACCCATCACTTCATGAGCTCCCCGCGCCAGAGTGAGACTCTTAGCCCGGGGAGTGGGGGGCAATTGATGGAGGGTGATTTGACCCGACCTCCTAACTAAGGGGCACATGGATATGACTCGACGTAAGTGACATCTCAACATGACAGCTTGGCCACAACTCGGCGTAATGAGCTTGCTGAAACCCCAGTGGAACAGATCGCCACAAGACAGCTCGCTACAGCCCGCTATAGAATGGCTTCATGCAAGGTAGCTCGCTATTGGAGCTCGCTACGAAGGAGTTCGCTACAAGGGAGCTCGCTACAAAGGAGCTCGCTATTGAGTAACCCATAATCTTCGGGAAACTTCTTATCTGACAGAACTGTGCTTTTCAGTCTGCTCCCACGTCTCTTATCCGGTGACGCAACACCTGCCAGTCCATAGGACTACGCCCACGTCTCACGTCAAGCGGCGTCGTGCACGCCAACTCTGCATAACGTCTCTCAAGTGACAGGACTATACCCTGCAACGGATACTTGCACCAATCAAATCAGCCTGACGAATAACGATTGTAGCAGAGAATCAGAGGCGGTTACACCCAATTTGGTAGCGCATTAATATATAAGGGCTCTGACCCCTAAGGAAAAAGGTAATTGAATTTTTTGTAATCAAGTAGTGCGTATCTCCACTCTTAGCTCATTTTCCCTTCATTACTCTCTAAGCTTTTCATCGAGTTCTCACTTAAGCATCAGAGTGTTCCCGCCGGGCGAGCTCCTCGGGAATCCTTCATCTTCTCCTTCTCAGGTGTTGTCCATTGCCATATAGGAGTGAGGCCCCTATCAGATAGGAGTGACCAGATCATGCTACATCATATATTATAGTATATATATATATATAAATTGACTATGTTATATTTATATTAATTTATTATATGTAAAAATTGAAAATTAATTAATTAACTTTTTGTTTTTTTTTATATTTTAAAAAATTAAAAAGGAATCAGAATAAATCAGAACAAATTTGATCTGAATCTATTAGGATTCGATTCGAATCAATGGTCTTCAAATCCGATCAGATTTCAGATTGGACTTGGATGCAAATTCCCAATAATTAGATCAGATTTAGATTTTGCCAAATCCGATCCATTCACAGACCTAATTGTGGCAAAGAGTAGAAAGAGAACTTTTTCTCTTTTTTACTTATTAAAAAATGATTCAACTATGATATCAAAAACACAATAATACCAGAAAAACATGCATCCATTAAACCAGTATCATAAAAGAGATGACCGGTGGTGTCCATCACAATTCACGGGTGCTTTGATTAATCAAAGCTCTTCGATATATCTTTCCGATATCAAGGATATTTCCTAAGAAAAGTCCTGTTGCTCGCAGACATTGGAAAGGATAGAAGCGAGCCCAGAACATTATAAACATCAAGAAGAGGCAAAGAGCCTCTTCTTTGCCTCCTGGAAATGGCCACATACAACTTGACCCAGCCAGAGCCAGAAAGGGGAAGTGACCGCCGAACCAGATCATGGTTTTAAAACCGCTGTTTGACTTGGATGGTTGGACCTTTGGCCCAGAAACCGGTGAAAGTAACAGTTCCGTTGTGCTGAATCGTTAGTAAAAAAGTGTAGAATTGATCAATAAACCATTGACTTAGACTGCCTGACCATTAAACCATTTGACCAGGGTAATGGTTTACGGTCTAATATATTTTATTTAAAATTTTCAAAAGAAGTAAAATGTCACAATCCTGATTAGGGATGTAACATGAGTTCCGTCTGCTTCGAGGGAGACTAACACCTCCAAGAGATAAAATCTCAATTGTAAAAGAAAATTTTCATCATATTCTCATTAAGAGGAAAATTACAAATTAAATAGACAGATTCTTAAAAACTTGGCTCCTAAAATTAAGCAACAAATTGACTACTTATCCTAACCTTAATTTGACCATTCTCCACGTAACTTTCCAACATGACCCAACAATCCTAGACTCAACCTATGACTTTTAACAAACCCTAATAGATATTTATAATCAAATCCCTTCTCTATGAGCCGACAGCTGTTAAAGACCCTCCTTTCACTCTCATTCTATCCCTTTTTTCATATCATTTATATCCATCCAACCCTAATATTCCAATCCAAATGGTAGGATGAGATATATGTTGAAACATTTGAACCGATTGACCCGGATAATCGAACCATCGACCCAAAAAACAGTGGTCAAAATGGTTCTATTTCTGAATTGATTTTTAAAACTTGGTCCGGATCAAATACACACTAGATAAATACATTAAATGAGCACATGATATTTGTGAGACACCTGTCCCAATTAATGTGACTCTCATGCAAAGGTTTATTTTCCATTAGAGAAACATTCTGTTAAGTTATCACTAGCAGAAGAGGTTGGTTAGAGGTGTAAATCGGGCTGTGTCACCTACGGCCCGGCACGACCCAGCCCGACTTTGGACTAGCCCAGCACGATAGCACGCGTGTCGTGCCAGGCCCGGTACGATAGTGTGGGTTATGCTGGGCCTGGGGTTTTAGGTTCGCGGGTTGTGCCACCCATAGCCTGTGTGTCGGCACAGCCCATATATATTATTCATATATTTATATATAATATATTATATACTATATAAATTATAATTATATAATAATCTATTATATAGTATATTAATGAAATAAATAATTATTTTTAATTTTATTATACTAATTTATTTAATTATTGTATATATAAATAATTGTATATATCAAAGTTCATATAAAATTAAAATTTCAAATTTTTCTTTTAATTTTTTAAATAAATAATTTTGGACCAACCCCCCCTCCAAAATTATTCCAGGGGAGGGCGGCATGGCGGGAGACGTCGTTTTACACCTCTGGGGCCGGTGCTAAGAACTGGCGTGAAAGTGGATGGAATTCCTATCAAATAGTTTAATATGAATTTATATGCCACATTGCTTAACTTTAGTTTGTCCAATTAGGCCGATTAAGTCATTTTTCATTGAATCAGATGGTTCCCACTTTTAGGTGGATCAAGTTAATAGAGGGTTGGAACATTTTTATTGGTAAAAAATCCCAATTCTCCAGCAGAGCGAGTCTGTTTCGGGCTGGTGAATAAACAATTTGATGCTAAAAGGATACTGGATGACAGAAATATACCTTTGGGAAGTTATTTAAACATTCGAAAATGATGTAACCTTTAGGCTCCGTTTGGTTTGTAATTAGAACTAGAATTGGAATTGGAATAATCCATTTCTAATGAGAATTGAAATCAGCAGGAATGGAATTTCATTCCCAAGGGAAAGACAGGGAATGGTCATTTCCTCAAATGGGAAAAAGTCATTCTAATAAGAATGTGAATAGAATTCCGATTCCACCCAATCAAACAGTTGGGTGACTGGTTTCGGTTTTCTCCAATTCCATACCTCCGTTCCTGTGAAATATTCCTGTACATTATCGTCCTCTAGTTTCTATAATAGCAAACCTAAAAGCACGTTGATATTTTTCACTTGAGATGATCTATTTTCTCCCACCTTTTTAATGGTCATCATTCTCCTTCAACGCCATGGTTTTCAAAACCGGACCGGACTGGACGGTCAGACCGAAAAAACTAGGAACCAGTCAGGTGACCGGTTTCGGTTTTCTCCAAAACCAAAATTTCTTCAAAAACTGTTGATTTTAGTCAAAAAACTGCTGACCCGGGTGATTAACCATTCGAACAGTTTTGACTGTTTTTTATTATTTTATTATTTTTTGTTAGAACGGACTAACCATTTGACCCAGTAATTGGACCCCTGACCGGTTCAGTCTCCGGGTTGGTTTTAAAAATCACGCTCAATGCCATGATTTAGGATTTGTGATAAAAGGCAAGACAGTGAATCATACTATACTTCCTAATTTGTTTGGTTCAATTGGTTCCGAGGGTTTAAGGCTTTAAAGATTTACGCCCCATTTGGTTCGTGGGAATAGGGGTCTGGAATCGGAATCGGAATGGGCTATTTTGATTCCAATTGCTTGGTTGGGCGAGGATTCCGATTCCTGCTGGGATGGCACTCCCCCATTTGAGGGAATGGTAATTCCCTACCCCTCCTTTGGGAATGAAATCCCATTCATGCTGGTTTTAATTCCTATTTCCATTTCTATCTGAACCAAACAATGAGAATGGACTATTCGGATTCTGATTCTAGAAGATTTCGATTCCACTTCCGATAAGGGGGCAAAACTTACCATATTATTGTGATGGAACTCTCACGATATTTCTCTAGAAACACTACTGCCCAAGATAACCATTTTATGGCAAAAACCCCAAATAAATTTTACTTCATAAAGAGGCTAACCAAACAAACTCAAAGAGTAATAATTTTTTATATATTAATAATGATCAAGAGAAAAACCTGAGCTGCCCAAAAAAGGCATAAGGAACAGTGCAAAGAAAAAAAAATTAGTAGAAATAATTAAATATCCACCTAAAACATCATAATGTAAAGCATATTCATTTCATCAAGTGAAAAAATAACAGTTAAAAATATGAATGTAAACATGTGTTGTTCAGTCACTCATATCTATTTAAGTCAATTCTCCACATTCAGTCTAAATTGCTAGACTGAATGTAATCAATTGCTAGAAAACTCACAGATATTATTGTAAGTCAATTCTCCACATTGAACCAATGTAATCAATTGCTAGAAAGACAGAGCAGAAGCCCAAGATCCATGAAAAAAAATTACAGAAAGGAGGGTTAAAAGCAAATAAATTAAAGTTCTATCTTGGTTAGAGAGCAACTTAGAAGATCACTATAACCAGTTACTATTAGAGTACTTACTACAAGAACATTTGAGTCTCAGCCTTGTTCTTGGCTGATTATTGCAGATATTATTGGTTTGGATGGTTTAAATCTGAATTTTTGTGTTGTGAAAAGACAACTTGTGTCTGCTGCTCATTGCCTTGCCTTAAGGTTCAGCTGATTTAGCTAATTCTTGGTTCAACAAAAGAAATACTAAGTTAAAAGATCATCATGTAAATTCCAAGAAGTCTCCCTCTAAACACTAGTCACAACAAATCTAAGTGGAAGTTTATAAATCCCTCCCTCTTGCCATGCCTCTAGCTCTGCCAACTACCTCTTCCAAGTCCAGAGATAAGTTCCTTCTGAATACTAATATCTTTTTTCCCAATTCAGATCCATTATATCTGCCTAATAAAAACCCTAATGTTAAACTACCCGTTCTTTTTTTGAATATCATAATGCAATGTCTTTTCACCCAAATTCAAACTCTCTTTTTTAAACCAACCTATGTTTTTGGAGGATTAATCTAATCTTTGGCCTCATTGATATTAACGGCCCATTTGGTTAGCGATCAGAATCGGAATCGGAATGGCCTATTCTCCCAAAAAGTTTGTTAAAATTGCAGAAATTTTACAGGAAAATGCAAACAATGTTGCAAAAAATTCAAAAAGTGCATAAAAATACTGGAAACTTTACAGAAATTACAAAAATTTTGCAGAAATATAAGAAATTAAAAATTTGAAGAAATTAGAAAATGTAGAAATTACAAGAAATTTTTAGATAATTCAGAAAATGCATGAAAATACCTGAAGTTTTGCAAAAATGGCAGAAAATTGCAGAATTTTACAAAAAATAGAAAAATGCAGAAATTTACCAGGAAAATGCAAAAAATTCATCAATTTTACAGAAAATTCAGAAAATGCATGAAAATATTTGAAATTTTACAAAATTTTCAGAAAATTGCAGAATTTTGTAGGAAAATATAGAAATTACAACAATTTTGTAGAAATTTCAGAAAAATGCATGAAGTACTAGAAATTTTGCTGAAATTGCAGAAAATTACAAAAATTTTATAAAAAAATCAGAAAAATACAGAAATTTTGCAGGAAAACGAAGAAATTACAACAGTTTTGCAGAAAACTGAATTATTTTTTCATGATCTAGACTCTTGGTCTGCAAAGACTTTGATACTAGAATTTATGTTTTCTCTGGGGTGGAACATGAAAGAGATGCGACAATTTACCTTTGAAATGAGTAAAAATTTACACATATCCAAGTGTTTTCTCATAAAGAAGCTAATGTCGTGCATGGGCAACTATCAACACTGCAAGCCAAGATGTCCCTATAATCTCGTGAGATTCAAAGGAGTCATAGACCTTCCCATCACAGACCATCGCCTATTTTCCATGTGACCACACTAGTTGTTTTTCATTGTTTTCCTAATTGCAATGTTAAAGTGGGTATTAATAATTTTAAGTCATCATGGCAGACATTTTGGTAAATCACTTCATTCACACTGTAGCTGAGTATGACACATTTTGGAGATTTATAAATGAGTTAATTCATGGATATGCATTGACTTGGAAGCCCCATCTGCATGTGGGTGTCCATGCTCACGGTTCGGTTGGGGTGTTCCTTTTGAATCGAATCGTTACTATCGGTTTTTGGAAAACGAATAGCTGAAATTGAACTGGTTGATCGGTTCAGTTAATCATTAGTTCGATTTATCGATTTTTTGGGTTTTTAATTTTTATAATATATATTATAAAAATATATATATAAATATATAAAATATTATATTTCAAATAATAAATAATATATTATATATTATAAATATATATATATATATATATAATTTATATATAATGTATATTTATTAATTTATAATATAAAATATATAATATACATGAATATATATATAAAATATATAGAAATATATGTATATTGGCTGGTTCAGTTAATTGTCGGTTTTTTATATTGGTTAATCAAAACTAAACCGACCGATTAGGTTAACCGATTTTTCAGTTTAATTACGATCAATTTTTTTGGTCGGTTCGATTTTTCGATTTTTTTTTTTTTTGCTCACCCCTACCAATAAAGAAAGTCATACTATCAAGGTCCCTTGAATGGAACCATCCATGTAGTTTTGGGGGGAGGAGGTGCTAGCTTTGTAGATTTCACCACAATACAAACCAGATGGAGTTATTACAAGGACCATGACTTTGGATTCATAAAGCTTACAACATTTGACCACTCAATCTGTTGTTCCAACTAAGATAGAAGTTTTGCGTTGGCCCTAGCTTGATAAATTCAAACTAAGTTAGAAGTTTCATGTTAGCACTAACTCGGTAATTGATTACTCGGTTAGATTAATAGTCATCCAAGCTTCTTATGTATTTTGAAGTGGTCCCAACTTGCATAAAACTTAATGGCCTTCTGTAATGCATCATCTTCCCCGGATTGGAGAGAATCCATCCTCGAATTCAAATCATCATCTGAATGATCACCAACATATGGTGCCAAATGTTTGACATTGAAGACATCATGAATATGTATATGACTGAGTAGCTTTAGCCTATAAGCATTCTCATTGATGACTTTAACTATCTCGTATGGCCCAACCTTTCTTGGTGCCAGCCAAGGTTCAAAAATTCGTTATGTATTGGTTGATACTTACTGTATCGGGAGCACCCCGATACACCCCTATAGAAGGTGTATCGAGGTTTTGATTGGTTCAGGGGGTGGAGGAACCTTAAACCGCCCCCTGAACTGGATTTGAAAAAAAAAAGTTAAAAAATAAAAAAAATAGTACCAATACTATTTGATACGCCCCTACTGGCATATCGGGCGTATCAATATTTAGAACCTTGGTGTCAACTTTCCACATTGCCCAACTAGTAGGTGTTCCTCTGTTAAAATGGCCCAAATATAATCTCTCACATCAAATACTACTTTCCTCCTATATGTACTAAAATGGGTGTTCAAAAACCAACTTTGTAAATATTTACTCAATTAATCTGAATTATTATACTACATCGCAAATCCAAATCAAGTGCTCCATAGGATAAATCAATCAAGAAATTAGATTAACCTTTTTTCTCATATCTATAATGGTACATTAGCATTTAAATGTTCACACTTGCACCCAGATAATGATTGTTATTGAATTTGTGATGAACAATGGTTCCAATATGAACAGTTGAACAACAAGAATTTTCTCAGTTTGGTAATACCTTGCCGGTTTACTTGAAGGAAAATTTTGGCTATCTTTTTATTATTTATTTACTTGAAGGAAAATCTTGGCTATCAGTAAATTTTGGCCATCTTATTATCATAGAAATGAGTTGATAGCAACATACATACTAAAAATCAAAAAATGGAAAGGAAATTCACACAATGCAATGAAAGAAAAACACAATACCGAAGGATGAACTTTGATTACTTCTGAAACTAAACTATCACACACTACAGCAAGTTGTACACGCTTAAATTCTAGTAAAATTCTGCCATTTAGAAAATGATAAGTAAACTTGGCTATGATCTAATAGGAATGAAATGTAACAATGAAACGCGACAAAAAGGGAAAAACCAAAACCCTAATTAAAACACAACTTCATGTACAAAGAAGTTCCAATTTTAAAGAAAAGTACAGACCCAATTATCATTTACATCTAGTAGGAACAAAAATATACAACAACAAAATGGCAGCTCTCACTAGGGGTGGTAATTTCTAACCCAACCTGCCCATTATTTGGCGAGTTGTGTGATCAATCCATCACCCAATCCACCCATTTAAATGGGTTGGGTTGGGTTGGGTTAGGTTGTGGATAACCATTGGGTTAACATTATAGATATAAATATTAATTTCTTAGTTTTTTTTTATTTTTTTCATTTGAATTAAATAATTTATAATTAATGCATTAATTTTCTATTAATAATTAACTAAATTTAGTTTTGTCTTCAACCAATACACTTCACCGAACATAAATCCAAATCAATTTGACCCGAGTCCAGATCAATTCAATGCGATCTGACCCGATTCGGCATATAGTGATATGGGTTTACCCGAATCTAAAATAGACCCCGGGCAAGATGGTTCGGTACCGCTTGACATGCTACCCCGGCCGTCTTGTTTATCCCCCTTTGGATTTATCAAAAAAAATCCCAAAATCTGACTCACTCAAATGACTTGAGCTTGAAGAATTCATATCTCCACCTCCACAGGCGTGCCCCATAAACGCCCCACATGCATATCTCAGCGTGTATTAGAAATATATCCCATACTTAGGAGATGTTCCCATACAATATACAATTGGTTGTGGTCTGAGTAGTGCCTTGTGGAGCGCCGATGTCAACTGTCATTTGGCATTTCTTATATGAATACTGAATTTTTAATGGAAGAAAAAAAAAAAAGGAGATAAATGCTTATAAGGAATGACAAATGCAACCTTAATCAGCCCATAAGTCTGGCTTAGGACAAACTAAAGTTAAACTGACTTGTAAATTCATATTAAACTATGCAATATGTAATTATTAGCACTTATAATCGTAGAACAAATTCAATGCTCAGCACCTTGCAAGTCAATTTCATAACAAAAAATTACAATCAATTACAAAACAATTATACATTGATGATCTGCCACTAATTGCAGGTAAATGTGGACGCTTCATTTGATCCCTTGTGGCATTGTGCTTGTCTGGGAGTAATTGCACGCGATTCCTCTAATAAGCCTCTGGGTCTAAGGCTGGTTTTCTCTCGGTTGCCTCAACTGACACTGGCTTTTCGCCTCAGGTTAGCTGTGACGAGGTTAGGTGGGCCCCGATTTTCCCATCAGGGACATTATTCTCGCTCTTCGTCATGGTTTTCAAAATTGGATCGGACTGGATGGTCAGACCGGAAAAACTGGGAACTGATTAGGTGATCAGTTCTCATGGAGGGTGATTCGGCCCGACCTTATAATAGGGGGACACGTGGACATGACTCAATATAAGTGACAATTCAGCATGATCAGTCCGCTGAGATCCAACATGGTAGCTCGCTACAAGATAATACTCCGTTACCCGAGCTAAGATTCTCCCAGATCGGGAGTGTCCCGAGCTGAAGGCACTTCGGGTTAAGCTCGTCAGCTTCCTAAGTTAGAATAAATTTGTCCGTCCAAACTTAAGTAGGCCACCTCGAAGGCCCTCCTCGGGCAGAAGCATCTCGGCACAAGGCAGCTCGGTAGCTCGCTGCGGAGCAGCTCGGCGTATCATAGGAAGATTTCCTGCCTGACAACCGTACCCGCCAAATCTGGATTCTGCGCCTACATCTCTCGCCAGGCGGCGTCGTGCCTGACAACCCTATGGGATGTCACTCGTCTGGCAGGGCCGTACTCTGCAACGGTTACCTGCGCCCACCAGCTCAGCTCTGGCAAATAACGGCTGCAACAAAGAATCAGTGGCGGTTGTACCTGACCTGTTAGGATATCAGTATATAAGGGCTCCGACCCTCAAGGGCAAAGGTAATTGCGTGACCCTCACTCTAAGCTCTCTAATTGCTCTAGTACTCTCTCTCAGATACTAACTTAAGCATCGAAGTGTTCCCGCCGGGTGAGCTCCCTGGGTTCCCTTCGTCTTCTTCCTCACAGGTCTTGTCCGTCACCAGGTAGGAGCGCAGCCCCTTCCAACTAGGAGTGACCAGGTCGCGCACCATCAATTGGAGTTGTCTGTGGGAATCGCTTCAAAAAGCCTTCTTCCACCAAACCTTCCAAGTTCAGTTTCTGTGGCGTCCTCCAGCAACGCCGGACGCAGCGCAGATGTGAATGCTTCTAGGGAGCAACTTCATGTCCCAACAGTATGCATCGGACAGTTCATTATCCCCCTCTCTGTGGATGGAGTTCCTACTTTGAACGTGCCTCAGATCATGGCACCTGTGAACGCTCCACTCCCCTCCACGGTAGGAACAACCTTTGCCGAACCTTCCGTTGTTCCCCCGGTGACCGGACAAAACCAGCTTGAAGACCTGGTACACTGCATGCGAGCTATGCAAGCTCAAATGCAACAGGTCCAATAGTTTTAGCTGTATTAGCAGCAAGTGTTACACCAAGTTTACCAGCACCAGTACCAACAGCATTTTCCACCACTGCCTCAAAACCAGCAGCCGGTTCTGCCTCGGCATCCAGTCGCACAACCAGCCAAGCCTCGCCATCAGAATGAACACTCCCTTTGTCGGGGAGAGACCTCCCAAATCCAGAACCCTCTTGGGAGTCGGGTCTCATCCTGTGGAAGGAGGGAGAAACAGGCCACTCCTCCCACCTCACAGCATGGGAATAGGTCGGGAGACCTTCAGCCTGCCAGACCTGCATCACCTTGGCTTCCAGAGTTCGAGATCCCACTCGTAGAAAACTGGTTTGAGGTCCTGGCCGCCGACTCTAGACAACGTCCCTTAATCCACAGTCATTGCCAACAGTCTGAGCCACTCCCCACGAGAACTGTGCCTGACAACACAGAGGCCAGCAGCACCAACGCGGAGCCAACAAAGAGGCAATGGAGACGCCGCAGAGCTCACCGAGCTACAGCCCAGAACCTACCCGAGCTAAAGGAAGAAGCGAGCTCGGGAGCAGTGAAGGCCACCCCGCTCTTCTCTGTGCCATCTCCCCTGTCTCCCGAACTCTTGGTCGTCCCAATGCCAAGAGACTTCAAGGTACCTCCCCTGGACAAGTATGATGGATCATTTGATCTGAATGATCATGTAGATGCTTTTTAGTCACAGATGCACTTAGCCAGAGCAAGTGAGTCCTGCATGTGCGTAGCTTTCTCTACTACGTTTAAGGGGGTAGCTTGCACATGGTATAGAAACCTTGCGCCCGGGTCAATCAAAAGCTGGGCGTAGTTCGTGCAAATTTTCGCCTCACAGTTTATCACCAGTAAAAGGTGTCCGAGGTCCCAGGAAAGCCTTCTCGGCATAGTCCAGAGGGAGGGGGAGTCTATCCGTAGTTACATCAAGAGGTTTAACAATGCATGCCTCCAGATACCTGATCTAGATCCCGCAGTGAAGCTTACAACAGCCAGAAGAAGCATAACACATAAAGAGTTCAAGTGGCATGTGGTTGCCAACAAACCTAAAGATGTAACCGAGTTCCTCAAGCTCGCAGACCAGTTCATCGGGACAAAAGAAGAAATGAACCAGAAGAACAAAAATCCACCGGAGAAGAGGAGAAGGGAAGGTGAGACCCCAGCTAATGGGGACAATAAGAGAAAGAAAGACCCAGTTCGGGGAGGGAAGCCAGACCTATCTTTCCAAGCTCCTCCTGAGAGGACAAATTACACACCCTTGAATGCCAAGCGAGCAGAGATCCTCATGGCAATCAAGGACGCGACGTATGTGAAGTGGCTTCTTCGGATGAGAAGAGACCCAAACACTAGAAATAAAAATTTGTATTGTCATTTCCATAGAGATCACGGTCACAGTACCGAAAATTGTAAAAACCTCTGCGATGAGATAGAAGAACTCATCCGTCGTGGATATTTAAGAAATTTTGTACAAAGTGATAATAAAACAGGGCGGTAGGGGGAGCAAGGTAGAGATGCTCCCAAGTCCAGCAATAGGCAAAGTGAGCAACTACAAAGGCAGCCACCCGAAGAAAGGCCAGTTCGGGGAACAATCCAAATGATCACCGACAGATCGATCATCGTGGGCTGCACCTCGGTTGCGGCAAGGACCTCGGCTCGCGAGATCGAAAGGGAAGAGCGGAATCCCCCGAAGCGGCCAAAGATAGATGAACCAATCTTCTTCATCGAAGATGACGCGTGCGGAGTCCAGTACCCCCATGATGACACGCTCGTTGTAAAGATGAGAATCAATGATTTTGAGGTGAGACACATCCTCGTTGACTATGGCAGTTCGGCAGATAAACTCTTCAAGGCCGCGTTTGACAAGCTTCAGCTTCGAGAGAGCGGTCTCAAGCCCGCAAACACTCCCTTGGTGGGCTTTAGCGGAGAGGAAGTTAGGCCCCTGGGGAGAATCGTCGTACCTGTGGAGGACGGCACCTAGCCTAGCATAGTGAGGCTCGAGAGCAGCTTTTTGGTAGTCGCAACTCCTTCCCCGTACAATGCCATAATAGGCTGGCCCATCACCCATGCTCTGTGTGCGGTGGTTTCCACCTATTATCTGGCCATGAAGTTCCCCATGGACTTCGGAGTTGGGGTAGCGTGAGGCGGTCAGCTCGAGTCACACAAATGCTACTTTGCCGCCCTCAAAGGGAAAGCCAAAGCAGTAGATGACCTGGAGTTGGAGCGACCTGCTGAGCATCATGAAGAGCGAGCTACACCCATAGAAGAGACGATCTTTGTACCTACTTCGACAAAGGATTTAGCTCGGACTCTCCAGATCGGCGCTTCGATTGAGAAGCCTCTGCGATCTCAGCTGGTAAGTTTTTTACTTTGAAATATAGATGTTTTTGCAAGGTCTGTGGCAGAAATGATCGGCATAGACCCTAAAATCATCACTCACAAACTGAACACTGATCCTATAGTTAGGCCTGTTAGACAGAAGAAACGCAACCTAGCCCCGGAGCATTGGAGAGCAGTTGACGAGGAGGTCGGGAAGCTCATCGCAGCAAATTTTATCAGGGAAGTCCATTACCCGAGCTGGGTAGCCAACCCCATTCTGGTAAAAAAGGCTAACAGTAAATGGCGCATGTGCATCGATTATACCGACCTGAACCGAGCTTGCCCAAAGGATTGTTTCCCACTCCCCAAGATTGACAGTTTGGTGAATGCGACCTCAGGGCATGAGTTGCTGAGCTTCTTGGATGCCTACTCAGGCTACAACTAGATCAGAATGGACCCCACCGATGAGGAAAAAATGGCCTTCATAACCGAGCTAGGCCTGTACTACTACAAGGTCATGCCCTTTGGGCTGAAAAATGCCGGAGCTACTTTTCAAAGACTTGTAAACTGATTGTTCGAGCTGTTGTCGGCAAAAAAGTAGAATGCTATGTAGATGACATGGCCGTCAAAACCCAGTTTTCAAATGATTTAATAGAAGATTTACATTCTGTCTTTGAAATTTTGCGCAAGTTTAACATGAAATTAAACCCGAACAAGTACGTTTTCGGTATCACCTCGGGTAAATTCTTAGGTTATGAGATTAAGGCCATCTTAGATATGAGACCACCCCGGAAATTGAAGGAGGTACAGAGGTTGAACGGCCGCATAGCCGCTCTGAGCCGCTTCATGTCTAAATCGGTAGATCGCTGCCTGCCTTTCTTCAAGGCAATTAAAAGAAGCAAGGACTTCGAATGGACCAAAGAGTGCCAGCTCGCTTTTGACGAGCTCAAAGGGTACCTCGTTAGCGTCCCGGTGTTAACCCGACCCGAGGAGGGAGATGTTTTGGAGTTGTACCTCTCCACGAGTGACAAGGTAGTCAGCTCGGTACTGATAAAAGAAGTAGATTGGATCCAATGGCCCATCTACTATGTTAGCAAAGTGTTGTAGGAAGCAGAGACAAGGTATCTAGAGATTGAAAAGTTGGCGTACGCGCTAGTTGTCGCAGCTCAGAGACTTCGACCGTACTTCCAAGCTAATACGATCGTCGTTCTCACCAACAATCCTCTGAGGCAAGTCTTGCTCAAGCCTGAGGTCTCCGGTAGGTTGACGAAGTGGGCCATCGAACTCAGCGAGTACGACATCCAGTATAAGTCACGAACTGCCATCAAGGCCCAAGCCTTAGCTAACTTTGTCGCAGAATGCACTTTTAGCACCGAAGTCCCCAAGCCGGATGAGCCTGAGCACAGTGAGGAAGCCCCAACCCGCGTAGCCTCTCTTTTGGTTAGACCAAACCTGACTTGGAATGAGGAGCCATGGATCCTCCATGTGGATGGCTCGTCAAATCAACAGGGCAGCGGAGCTGGAATCGTTCTATACGGGCCAAGCGGTGTGAAACTAGAGTACACGCTACGCTTTGAGTTCGCTGCATCCAACAATGAAGTGGAGTACGAGGCGTTGATAGTCGGGCTGGCCCTAGCGAACGAAGTAAAAGCTAAGCACATCGTCATCTGCAGCGACTCCCAGCTCGTGGTCAACTAGGTTACTAGTGAATATGAAGTTCATGAGCCAACCATGGTCACCTACTTAGCCAAAGTTAGAGAGGCTCTGCTCAACTTCCAGTCATACTTCATCAAACAGATCCCGAGATCCGAGAACACTGAGACCAACGCCCTGTCCCGACTAGCCAGCACAAGCGATAACGCCATGAGAACTATGTACGTAGAGAATCTGCCTTGGCCTAACATTCTCGGGGGGGCAGGGGAGGTCACTCCTGTCGTACAAGCAGAGCCGAGCTGGATTGATCCGCTCGTGAGCTACCTACTACACGGGACCCTCCCTACAGACCGTAATGCTGCCATAAGAGTAGAGCGTCAGGCAGCCAAATACGTCATAATAGACGAACAACTGTACCGAAAATCCTACACGCTCCCTTATCTGTGCTGCTTACGACCTTCCGAAGCTGAGCTCGTGCTTCGCGACACTCATGAGGGCTTGTGCGGTGGACACTTGGGGGGTAGGGCCCTCGCCCAGAAAGCACTACGACAGGGATATTATTGGGCAACGTTGAAGGCAGATGCGATTGAGTTCGTCAAAAAGTGTGACAAATGTCAGAAGCATGCGAACATCTACCACCAGCCTGCTACCAACCTCAAGTACCTCACCAGCCCATAGCCCTTCGCACAATGGGGGATTGATATACTCGGACCATTTCTACCAGCGGCAGGACAGAGGAGGCTCTTAGTGGTAGCAGTTGATTATTTCACTAAGTGGGTGGAGGCCGAACCTCTCGCAACGATTACAGTGCGAAATGTGTAGAACTTCTTCTGGAAGAATATAGTGTACTATTTCGGGCTACCCCGAGTACTCATCTCTAACAATGGCAAGCAGTTCCAGGACATTAAATTCTAGAACTGGTGCAAAGACATGGGAATACAACAAAATTTCACCTCGGTGGCGCACCCTCAAGTGAATGGCGAAGCGGAGGTCACAAACAGAGTCATTCTCCGCGGACTAAAGGCATGCCTAGACCGAGCTAAGGGACTATGGGCAGACGAGCTGCCCAGCGTACTATGGGCTTACTGAACTACGGTGAAGACTACAATAGGCGAGACCCCCTTCAACCTCACTTACGGCACCAAGGTAGTGATCCCTACCGAGATCAAGGTCCCCACGCTACGCCTGGAAGCATACGACGACGAAGCAAATAAGGATGAGCTACACACCAACATCGACCTACCAACAGAGAGTAGCTCAGTACTATAACGCCAGGGTCAAGAAGTGGAACCTCCACATCGGAGACCTGGTTCTTCGTAAAGTCGTGGTACCTGAGCCCGGTGTTGGTAAGCTTGGGCCAAGTTGGGAAGGACCCTACTGGGTAAAGATGGTGCTTGTGGGAGGAACGTATGAGCTCAAAACCCTAGAAGGGAAGCAGATACCTCGAGCATGGAATAATGTCAACCTAAGGCAATATTACCTATAATCACTGAGTTGAGTGGACCACAAGTCTCTCTCCGAGCTTGAGCTTAAGGGCCAAAGCGCCAAGCTAACGAAAGACCTCGGCGCTATACGACCCAGTCGCCTCTTTGGCATGGGCGAACTCTAGGAGAGTGGACTATAAGTCACTCCCCCCAGCCTAAGGGCTAAGTTGCTGAGCTAAAGAAAGATCTCGGCACTATAAGACCCAATCGCTTCTTTGGCATGGGCAAACTTTAGGAGAGTGGACTATGAGTCGCTCCCCCAGCCTAAGGGCTAAAACGCTGAGCTAACAAAAGACCTCGGCCCCATATAAGGCCTAGTCACCTCAACAGCATAGGCAAAGTGCTTTTAATGCCTAAGGTGCAGGCAGCTCAGGTATGAACCCTATGATGCATAGCTCGCCCCAGCATACAACAGGTTGAACCCATTAGAGACAACCGACGTCAACTTAAGTAACCCGGGTACAGACAGGTTGGGTGTATGGCCTACTATGTTGCTCACCTCGATGTACATCATTTCGCCCCTACTAAGTACTGGGAAACAATTCAGGTATTTAGCTCGATAGCTTAATAGTTCGGGGTAAAATAACCACTTCGGCAAATAAGGTAAATTGCACGGCACTTGGCAAAAAGTGTATTTTCATTACAAAGATATATTTCACTACAAAAAGTATATAGAGTTCATTACAAAAGAGAGAAAAGAAAGAAAAAACTGAGCTCGCTAGCTCAAAGTACAAGGACTGTTCAAACTACTTGGGGGACTCATCATTCTTGCTTGAAGCCTCCACAAAAGTGCCAGCCTAGTCGGTGGCATTGGCCTCTTCAACATCATCACCCTCTTCCTCAAAGTCTGGGTCTTCGGCGGCTTGGCGGGCAACCTCTCCTGTGATTCGCAAGGTGGTGATGGCGCTTACTTCGAGCAGCGGGAACTCGTGCTTTATCAGCCACCTGCTGAGCTTGAAGCCTTTGCGGTAGGCCTCCACCAACATCCCATCGAACTCCTCCGACTTCTTGTAGTCTTCGGCAACTTTGACCTTGGCCACCTCCATAGCGTTAAGGAGGATGGATGCCAGTTCGCTCCTTGACGTCGGCCTCGAGGTTCTCTACCTGGCACTCCAGAGTCCCCTTATCCGGCTCAAGGTTTTTCACCTTGCGTAGCAACTCCTCCTTCTCGCACAGCTACCCCTCCTTCTCCGACATCAACACTTGAATGTAGTTCTTCTGAGCTATGGCATCGCTCTCCAACCGGTGGATCTGACCGCGAGCTAGCTCCAGGTTGGTGTGAGCCTCGCGGGCTGAGTCTTCGGCAGCCAGGGCCCGTTTCAGGTGCTGCTCGGACTGGTAGGTCAGGGCGTGCACGGCGGAGTTCACCTACCAAGAATATAAGTTAGTACCGACAGGGCTAAAAAAAAACGAAGTAGAACAGGACTTACCACCATAAAGTGGGTAGCGGCTCGATCTCTGAGCTGCATAGGCGTCAGCTCAGACCAATTAAAGACCTCCTCGGCACATATAGCCCCTTTGCTTTTCCGAAGGCTGTACTGCGGGTTCAGGACGCTCCGGGTTGCTCCTTCGCTCCCCGATGTGGTGACGGCTGTCTCAAGAGCGGGCTCCGCAGTCGTCTTGGGCTCTGGAGGTGGGGGGTTCTCCGACTCCTCCAAGTCAATCACCGGAGGAGCACCAACAAGCTATTTGGGCTCGGGCGTAGGAGTCCATGGAGATTCAACGCAAGCTCTCTTAGCAGCTCACTTCTTCTTCCCCTTCATCTTTCCAAAGAGCCTTTCCGCGCTAAGTTGCTCCATGGGTCCTACAACGAAGCTCGACATCAGTGGTGCTACCAAGAAGAAAATACTAGCTACTGAAATAAAATACTAACTCTAAACGAGGCGACCTACCAGGACTCAGGCTGCCCTGTATGAGCTTATCCTCAGCGATGAAGTCCTTGTAGTTGAAGCCGAGCTCCGCTCAAGACTGGAGCGTCTCCCTTGTATCCTGGTCCAACCTAATGCCGGAGTCCTGGATGGCCACCCTCTAGTGAGAAGGGAAGGGCAGCCCCGCAGGGTTGCGAACTACAAAATAATCCCGTTTCCAAACCGGGATTTTGTTGGGGAACTCATGTAATAGCTTGTAGCCCAGGCGAGGGGACAAGTAGTAGGTCCGCCTGTGCTCGGGGAGAACGCTAGAGGCATTCTTCTTTATGGAGAGGATGGAGGAGAAAATGTCAAGATCAAGAGGCAGGGCGTAGTAGAATCAAAGGGAAATTGTCCCGACCACGTTCTGGGCAGAGTTCGGGTGGAGTTGATTCATAGTGACATCGAAGTGTTTTAGCACTTCTACAATCAGGGGGATGCAGTGGAAGTCGGAGTCCAGCCGTGAGATGTTCCCCAAAAATCACGATCTCATCGTGACCGTGTTCCCAAGGGAAGTTGCCCGTAGGAAGGCTATAGGTATACTCCCTAGGAAGGTTATACCGAGCTATCAGGGCCCTAAGTCTGTCTACGGTCATAGTAGAAGGGCTGAACTTGTTCGGTATCCGACCTCGATGAGAGGTGGACGTCGAGTTATCCGAGGCCTCCCGCGCCTTGTAGGTGGACTGTACCTCGAAGGCACCTACTTGAGCCGAGGTACCCACCTCGAGCTCGTCTAAGAGACTATCGACGCTATGGTTTGACATAGCTACGAAACTGAAAATAAACTAAGGAGAAGCGAACTACAAACTGAAAAGGAGAGCCTAAGGAGACTCACCAAGGGAAGACAACCGAACTAGGGAGACTGACGAACTGGAAAACCCAAGTTGAGGCACTTAGCCGCGACCTCAAGATGAACGCTAGTGAACTTATGGCGGAGAAAATGACAGGGGTCCTCCCCTATTTATAGCCGCAATGTTCGGGAATCAACAGTTGAGATCAAGACGATCTAACGGCTCTCAAGAAAATCGGCTGCACGACCCTCGAGGTAAAATCAGTTTAGCATATTTTTTGGCATCCACGGAGTCTATAGATCGCATGACGTCCGCACGTGAACCGTACGCGACCCGGGTTATCTTTGATTGAGCCGAGCAGCAAACTGGTCCAACTGATGAACTATCTGACTGGACGGCCTGAACCTCGAGCCAAATCCACCCATCACGTCGTGAACTCCCTGCACTAGGTCAGGACCCCTAGCACGGAGAGTGGGGGGCAATTGATGGAGGGTGATTCAGCCCGACCTCATAATAGGGGGACACGTGGACATGACTCAACATAAGTGACAACTCAGCGTGACTAGTCCACTGAGATCCAACGTGGCAGCTCGCTACAAGATAATACTCTGTTACCCCGAGCTAAGATTCTCCCAAGTCGGGAGTGTCCCGAGCTGAAGGCACTTCGGGTTAAGCTCGCCAGCTTCCTAAGTTAGAATAAATTCGCCCGTCCAAACTTAAGTAGGCCACCTCGAAGGCCCTCCTCGGGTAGAAGCAGCTCGGCACAAGGCAGCTCGGCACAAGGCAGCTCGTTAGCTCGCTACGGAGCAACTCGGCATATCGCAGGAAGATTTCCTGCTTGACATCCATACCCGCCAAATCTGGAGTCTGCGCCCATGTCTCTCGCCAGGCGGCGTCGTGCCTACCAAACCTGTGGGATGACACTCGTCTGGCAGGGCCGTACTTTGCAACGGCTACCTGCACCCACCAGCTCAACTTTGGCAAATAACGGCTGCAGTAGAGAATCAGTGGTGGTTGTACCTAACTTGTCAGGATATCAGTATATAAGGGTTCCGACCCTCAAGGGCAAAGGTAATTGCGTGACCCTCACTCTAAGCTCTTTAATTGCTCTGTTACTCTCTCTCAGATACTAACTTAAGCATCGGAGTGTTCCCGCCGGGTGAGCTCCCCGAGTTCCCTTCGTCTTCTTCCTCATAGGTCTTGTCCGTCGCCAACTAGGAGTGCAGCCCCTTCCAGCTAGGAGTGACCAGGTCGCGCACCATCAGGTTCCATTTTTCGTCAAAACCAGGTTTTGGTTAAAAAATGTTGATTTGGTCAACAAACCGTTGACCCAAGTGATTGAACTATTTGAACCGTGTAATGGTTTTGATTTTTTTAAATTTTTAAATTTTTTGTTAGAACGGGCCAGCCATTCGATTTGAACAATCGGATTGTTCGACCCGGAAACTAGACCCCTAACCCATTCAATCTCCGGGTCGGTTTTAAAAACCTTATTCTTCATAGCCATTTCCCTGGGGTTGTTATTCAGCATGTGAATCGACTTGCTAATTAAGCAGGCAGGGACAACCCACTGTATGTCTGTATCTCCAAATTCAGCCCTTCCTTGGGCTCTTTTCCTGTTATTGATGTTTGTAATGTTCCTGGTCTCGCTTTTTATCCTTTTCAAGGACTGCAATCTCCAGGACTTCTCTTAGTTTCTAATCGATATTGTATATTAATCATTTTTGAACATCTAAATCCCAATGAATTTGCAACTTTAAAGACATATATCAAGTCTCGGAAACGACAGAATCCTTCCCAGAAGAGAAATAGCATGAACCACCAGATTCAGAAATATCAACTAAATACCATAAAATGAGGGGAAATAAATAATATATATATATCTGAACAAACTGAGATCGGCTTCAGTCATTGCAACACCCATTCCAATATTCTCAATGCAAGACTGTAAAGGGGTGTTTGAATGGAGCATCAACTTGCACTGACTGACGCCGAATTTGAACAAATTAAACCAGTAACATCTGCCCCGTAGGCCCATAAGCTTTATTCCAAAATTAACATGACGCTGCAAATACATATTTTAGTCAAAAAAGGGATAAGTAGACTGTAATCCACCTCAGATTTCTGGAGTGAACTGAAATATAAAAACCCTCAATATTTGTCATTTACCCCAACACATAACATCAACTGGTTCCCTTTTATCTAAAAACTACGGCTGTCTATTTCATTGGGGGCTCGTCACAAGGGAACATCAAAATAATAATGTAGAAGCAAAGAACCTTTCAGTTCCACTATACACCCAAAAGTGAGCAGGCACATGCTTAATTTAGGTCCACCACCACAACTTGCCCTTTGTTATTTTGTTTTCCAAAATTCAGCCCTTATATTTACACAAGTTTACTTAAACTTATTCTATAATTTGTATTTTACTAAAACATCCCTTATAGTTTGCAATTTATTAATTTAACCGACATTTTAATAAGAACAATCTGTTTTGTCATCTGACAATAGTAACATGATAATCTAGACTAAGTGGAAAATGTTCAAGTGCATGAACCCATGGTTGTTTATTCCAAAGGTACCCTTAAACTGAGTGAAAAATGTTCAAGGGTATAGATTTATGGTCGTTTATTCCAAAACTAACCTTTTGTATAGAAAACAAAATTGATCAAATAGAGAAAAATAGAATAGTTGTCCATGTTTTACTGAAAGCAAAGTTTCTTTTGATTAAATCTATTTGAATGGATGTTAGGATTAAAACTGTCATTTTTTACTTTCATCTCATAGAAAATTGATTAACTAAACTGATCACAAATCAAATTATGGGAGGTGTTTTAGTAAAACACAAACTATAGGGTAAGTTTTAGTGAATTCATGAAACTACAGGAGATGTTTTACTAAATGGCCCTAAATTTTATATATAACCAGAATAAAATCTTAGTATGAGATTTTATTCATGAACTAGCCGCCCCCGCCTACCTCTGCTGTTGTTTATCAATAATTGATTGATATATCTCCTTCATGCATGAACCAGCCGCCTACCTCTACTGTACACGTTATGTCATTTCTCTAACGATTATGCTATTATAAATTACACTCACTTCATTCGCTTATCTCTCATGTAAGGTTGGTGGCTAGCTTTACGAGAGCTTCTCTCACTGCCCATCTCTTCTTTATCCGATTTCTCCAAGCTAGCCTTCCAATGGAGCTTTGTTTTCCAAACATTTTGACATCTTTTCTGGTAATTAAAGCATTTCTCATCTTTGTTGAATTCTTCCCATGTGATCTTTTCCTTGTTTTCTTGTTGTGTGCTTTAATTAGTGCTGTGCTTGTAATTTATTACTAACTTCAGCAAGAAAGAAATTGGAGAGACTTCTGTATAAGTATTAATTTAAGAAAAACTTTTTTGCAGCTTGTACTTGCAGTAGCTGTATCAAGTGATGCTGCTCTACCTTCTGAGATTTACTGGAAATCAATGCTACCCAGTACTCCAATGCCAAAATTGGTTCAGCATCAATTAACATCTGGTTTGTCCACAATTAATCTAATGGCTTTTCTATTAATTAACCTAGTTTTTTACTATATTGGACATTTTCTTGTTAACGTGTTCTTTATTTTGAATATTTGCACATCTGAATTATCTGAATTCAAATCAGGTGCCTTTGTAAATTCTGGTCAGCTGCGAAATCTTGGAAAGATGACTGTAGTTCCTAGTTCCGTTAACATAAATTGGAATAAATTTCATAAATGGGGTTCTGCGAAGAAGAAGCAGGGAATAGCAGGTTTTCAAAATAAGAAACAACTGAAGAATAATAATGTTGATCCTAAAGATGTTGATTACTACTTCTTAGAGGAAAACTTGCATCCAGGCAGAAAGATGACTTTGGAGACTTCGGAGCTATCAGGAGACCATAGAGGAGCTATCCTCTTATCCCGCCAAGTGGCCGATTCAATTCCTTTCTCCTCAAACAAATTACCAGACATCTTACATCGGTTCTCAGTGAATGACAGATCAATAGAAGCAGAGGCCATGAAGGAGACAATCATGTCTTGCGAGAGGCCAGGAGATGAGATAGAAGCAAAGCGCTGTGCAACATCATTAGAGTCGATGATAGACTTCAGCATTTCAAAGCTGGGGAAGAACATCAAGGCCGTGACGACGGAATTTGAATATGGAGAGAATTATAATGGGAAGAAGAAGAAGCAGTTCATCATCTCTTCAGGCATCAAGAAAATGACTGGAAACCCAGTTGTTTGCCATGGCATGACATACCCATACGCTGTCTACTACTGCCATGTGATACGTTCCACAAGGTCGTACGTGGTTCCATTGGTCGCTGCTGATGGGACAAAAGCAAAGGCCATCGCTGTGTGCCACACTGACACTAAGGATTTCAGCCCTGACCACATAGCCTTCAAATTGCTTAACATTAAGCCGGGGGGAGTTCCTATTTGCCACTTCCTTCCAGATGATACCATTGCCTTGTTTCCCAACTAGAATTTCATATATATGACTAGTAGTACTAATATATATCTCTCTCCAGCCTTGTATGAAGTGTGTGTGTGTTTTTGCTATCTAGCTATATGTCAACCTTCGCCTATTATCTACAGATATGTATTGCTTGTGTGTATTTCACATCATTAACGGAGGGAGGATCAACTTGAAATTAAATTAGAATGTTGCAGTGTTCCTGCTTCATGTGGGGTATGAGAAAACCATAGTTTGAATACTCCTGGTGGAGTGGCCTGGGCTAAAACCGTCGATCACAATCCTCGATGTTTTAATTGATAATGTGGCCGGCCCCCACCTTGTATTGAATTAACAAAAGTGAGGGCACAACCGCACAGGCCATGATTGCACTGTGTTTTTAGCTCAATACAATGGAAAAGTAGCAAAAAACCTGTGCAATGCAAGGTAGCATGTAGAAATTAATGATAGTTGATGGATGGAATCCAACTTATAAGAATACTATTTGTTTGCTCCAATGTCTGATGTCTTAAAGTGCAATAATTACATTAAGAGGTAAATTGGTATTGGTGAACTTTTCTTTCTTCTAAACTCTATATCAATAGAGGGCTGGTTGATTGGTGTATTAGCTGGTTTGTTCTAGCATTGACGTAGAATCAAATCCCGCAACCAGCAGTTTGGGGAAAAAGGGATCAAGAGAAAGTTATTAATGGTGCATAAAACCGAATACCTTAAACAAAAACCTCTAAATGTAGAGAATGTTGATCTAAATTCTGAATTTTGAAAAATGTCAAAAATCCATTTTAACCACATATATGAGAATTTTGTTTGTGTTTCTAGGGTATCATTGGAAAATAAAAAGTTGTAAGATTCCTCTTAAGACATAAGAGTTAAGAGGAAACAAACAGCCCAATTAAGATGGCATTTGATAAATTTGAAATTTGAAATCTGAAAAATTAAAAAGATATTAAGTGTATGAAATCTAAAAAGAGCTATGATGCTTTTCTAGTTTTTAAATGCTCTGAATAGATAAGGTTGTTTGTGTTGGATCAACCATTCATCATCTAAAATTCTCTAATATTACTATTTTACCCCCATAATAGACTATTTTATAATTTTGAGTTCAATTTGCACTATTTCATATCAAATAATTTATGAAATTTGAAATGATATTGAAATAATATAAATAAAAATAATAAAATAATAAATAACATAATTAAAATTATTAAAAATAATTGATGACTAATAAAAAATATTAAACTAATTAATACTTAATAAAATTTAAAATAATTAAATATTAAAAATAACACAATTAAAATTAAAAAATAATTAATGAATAAAAAAAGATAGCTCCACAATCCCAAGTTTTCTCTATTGCAATCTCCTTGGACCTATAATTAGAAACAAAGATAGCTCCTCAATCCAAGAGTTCTAGGACTATCCAATGAGTGGTTGTCTTCGATTTCTGTAGTCCAATAATCACTTGCCTAAAATCAATAAGTTAGTGGTTCGATAATTCATTTAAATTGGTATTGGGATCACAATTAAAATTATACTGTAATCTGGTTTCCAAAACAAAGATAACTCATCTCATAGGACTCCAATGGGATTTTCTAGAACAATATGCATATGTATTTTACACCTAAATGTAATAGATAAGATGGATTTCAAATGAAAAAGTGGTTTGCAGTTGGGTTGAGCTTGGAGTTCATGGTGTGAGTTATGATGAATGAAAAAACCAGAAACATACAACCACAAAAATGATAACCAAATTCATCAATGGTTTGGAGATTATAACAACTATAATTAAACAAATCAAAATCAAAATAAGCATAAAGAGTTGTTTGAAGTGCAGCCATTTGAAGAAGAACAATTGTAAACATAAAGATTAGAATCAAAATCAAAATAAACATAAAGATTAGAATAAATGTAAGCCAGTGTTTGTTAAACATAAAGAGTCGTTTGAAGAAGAATATCTAAACCCTATGAACAACCATTTGTAGAAGAAGAAGAATAACAAGAAGAAGAAGAAGAGGAGGAAGAGGAGGAGGATACCTTCGACGAGACGAGCAGCAATCTTTAGTCGGGATGAGTGGTAGTAGTGAGGATCCTCCTCAAAAGAGAAAACGCAAGTGGAGGAAAATGTGAGGTTTTGGGGTTAACATGAGCAAAATCATGTCATTTCCATGTTTCTTGGGGGTATTTTCAACTTTCGACTCGCTCTAAAACGCATCTGAATGTGCTAAGAGCCTGCCCATGATCTTTAAAATTCAGATCTGAAAATGAGATTCAGACCCATTTTCAGAAGTAACACCAAATGGCTCTGGTGTCTGAAAAGCAAGTTTTTCAAACACCGAACATCTGAAAAGAGTTATCAAATGCCCCCTAAGACTAAAACTATTCAGCCCATATAGTAAGAGGGTTTGATAAAATTTAGAAGTGAGAGAAAACATTATGAATATCAACCATAACAAAGTGATTTACGCATTGGATTCTTAAGTTTTATAAAATGATTTTGATTCACCTTTTTAGGTGTCATTATTTGATATAAATCTTATGTTAATTTGTTGGTTATTCCTGTTTGTCATGTGACAGAACATAAAATTCAAATTCTTTTAAAAATACCAAAATATCCTTTACACAAAAATCACCCCAAAATACCCTTTAGAAAAACCTTGTTATGAAAGAGGTAGTCCCGCCTCTTAAAGAAAAATGTGTGCCACTACTAACATTTCCACCATCAAAAGCTTTTGTTAATTGTCACCAATAACACAAAGTTCCTTTCCAACGTGTTACCATCATTGTCACCTTCCCTATTGGTAAAAGCATGGTTAAAGCACTGATATATTCCAATTCATGGATATGCTTGAATTAAATGATATGCTAAGTAGTTGTTTTTTCATTTTGTTATATCGAATGTAGAGGTGGAGGCCCTTACATGTGTAGTTAATTAATTGTATTACACATTAAAATAAACCAAAAACTAAAAAGAAATTCAAGTTTGATATAGTAAAATCATCTTCCCAAAGAAACAACAAAAAGGTTTCGAGCCAAACACCTCTATAAATATAGAGCAAGGCTTGAGTTTTGGGGGTTGACACTGAATAGAAAATAAAGGTAAGCATCTTAGAACTAATATCAAGCTCTAAAGTGAATAGAATCGCTTGGGAGAATACTTCAAAGGATTTTCCCATGGAGAATGGAGTCATTGTTTTGAAGGTAAATTGATTTTTCAAAACTAAAAAAGAGGGCACGTTTCCTTAGAAAAATGGGTGGTGACTCCTATTGTTTGAACAAACCATGAGCTTTCCAGAGCTCGCACATGTCTACCTCTAAAAGGTGCTCAATAGGTATAAAAGGCTTGTGTGGAATAAAACATACTTAGAGGGGTCTATCTCAAAAGGGTATCTAGTGGAGGAGTGAATGACATTTTGCTCCATATATTTCAATGATGTTGATACTAGGTTTACGTGAGGATCATAGGGATAATTAAGTTGAGGTACACGAAGGATGTCAACTTTGTATTGTTTCAATGTGATTGAGTTAATCATTAGATAGGAATTAAAAAAGATAACTAGGGATACACTTTGGTTAACTTTGGGAGATTGTGTCGGATGGGTGAGAGGGAGGATGATGAGCCATTTGTGCTTGCAAATCACATTCAACAGGTATTCTATATGTAGGATGATTTGAACAAAGGGTAGCATATAATGAACAACACAAATCCCCATGATTTATTTGATGTAAGCATAGTACAGAGACTAAAGGGGGTGTTGCATATAGGGATGGTGCACCTATTGTGTTTATCCAGGTTAAGGAAAATATTTTCATAAGGTTGCATTTGTTTTCGGTGTAAATGTGAATCGACGTAAAACATCACCATCAGTTCGCATTTGTCCACGTTTGCTTTTAAGATAAATACAGACTGGTGTAAAACTCCACTCCTGGTCCATATTTCCACGCATTTATTTTCAGTGTAAGGTTAAGCCTCCCCATTGGTTGAGTTTTACATCGATAATCGATGTAGATAATACAATGACTTTATTGGCGTACTTTTACATCGATTATCAAATTTAAAAATGTTCCAATGGTTCACTAAATTTTAAATCCATCGGTGTTGAAACTCCATCAATGAAGTTCACACTGGAAAAAAAAATAGCCTAAATGATGAAAATATGGATTGTGTTAGAAATGATGTTGCACTAAGTGTTGTAGAAAAGACCTCTTGATATTTCACAATGTAGAGCTTCACAAGAACTGAATGGCTAATTCATCAATGATTTGTTTGAGGAAGACGTCTCTGATAAGTCAAGTACTAATAAGGTGGCATTGACATATATATCAACTAGTGGTGACTCTAGTTCTGGTATTTTTGCTTGTATTTCAATTTATAGAAATAATTAACTGCCATTATTTTAAATGGCCTTTAGGTAAGATGTACAGATTTTGCCTCAAGGCTTAAGCTTCACAGGTTATTCCTTATTATTCTAAATCTAATATAACAATGTTTTTTTTTTCATTTCTTTTTTTAATGGCTTTATTTTCTTTTATTGATTTTTATTTGCATAGACACCTATGTTGTTTACTTTCTTCTAAACTGTTGGATGACAATAAATCTAATATCAATCATATTCATGATTCTTCACATGCCCAACTGCACATTTAGCCTTTTAAAACCTTGTGAACGACATTTTTTTGCACAAAAATATTTTGTATACGTGTGTGTATGATTAACCACAATTGGTTATAAATTATTGCATATTCAAAAAGGCTCATGGGGGGTTGTTTGTATAATATGTATAGTGGTTTTTTAATGAAATTATTTGGTGCATATTTGCATGTCCTTGTTTAATGCATATAGTAATATTTAGTTGAAATGCTTGTAAATTCTTATATCCTTTGTTCATTACTAGTGCTTAGCATTTATATTCTTTCATCTTTTGTAGGATATGGTAAATATATTTTTTATTAATATCACTAAGTTGTCTATTTTGAAGACCGTGTGCAATATTATGACTGAAGTGAGGTCACATAATTTGGTCAATCACCACTTGGGTTGAAAATCCTACATTGCTCACCTCCTTGAAATGGTAAGAAGAATAATGCATTTTATACCTTTGATTCTTTTGTTCATTTATATATTGAGTCTTGATGTAACTGTTTTTGGTACGTACCATTTTTCTGTGATGTATAAATTTTTTTGGCTAAGTACCTCGTTATTTGACCCGGTGGTGACGTGCCTTGGTGATGAGCTACTTGGTGGCAAACTGCTTGGTGGTGAACTCCCTGGTGGAGAACTGCCTGGTGGCGAGCTCCCTGGTGGCGAATTTCTTGGTGGTGAGCTCCTTGGTGGCGAACTGCCTGGTGGCGAGCTCCCTGGTGGCGAACTGCCTGGTGGCGAGCTACCTGGTGGCGAATTGCCTGGTGGCGAGCTCCCTGGTGGCGAATTGCTTGGTGGTGAGCTCCCTGGTGGCGAACTGCTTGGTGGGCTCGCCATTTGACCTGCTCCTAGGCAGCTTGCAACTCAGAGGATGATGGAGCTCCCTGGTGCAGTGCAACCTGACTGCCCTCTGCATGAGGTGATTTCCTCTCCTTTGTAGGCGGCGGGAGCTGAGGGACCTGCGAGAACTGAATCAGAGGACCCGAGGGTATTTTCCCGGCAGGGACTGTCCGATGCTTAATTAGGCATTCTGATTATAGAGAGCTTGGAGAGAAATGAGAGAGCTAGAGAGTAGAGGTTACCATCCTTTTCTTTCCCCCCTTGGCTTTGGGGGTCGAAGTCCTTATATAGTGGTGTCCTCGCGGGTGAGGTGGGTGAAAAGCCTTCAAACGGTAAGACTCGTCAGAACCGAGGTACAGTGGTGAACTCCTCGAGATTGTCAGGCTGGCGCTTGAGTCAAGCAGCCAGGTCGGTGCCTGGGCCAGGTTGTCAGGTCGGCACCTGTGTCAGTCGGCGGGTCAGTGTCTGGGCTAGGTTGTCAGGTTGGCGCTTGTGTCAGTCGGCGGGTTGGTGTCTGGGCCAGGTTGTCAGGCAGGAGATCTTCCTACGATACGCCAAACTACTCTTTTGAACCGAGCTACCCTACAAGTGGCGAGTTGCCCGGGGGAGCTATGCCGAGCTCCTTGGGCTATGCCGAGTTGCCTGGCTCCTTGGTGGCGAGCTCCTTGGAGAGCTGCCTAGCTCCTTGCCGAGCTCTTTGGTGAGCTACCGAGCTCGCTGGGTAAGCCGTTGTGGTTCATCGGTGGGCGTCTTATGGGTGGCTAGGTCGGCCAGGTTGGATCCTGTGCCAGGCTGATCCGGCCAGGTCGCGCAGGCCGCGCCAGGCTGCGCCAGGTCGCACGTAGGCCGCGCCAGGCCGCGTATAGGTCATGCCAGGTCGGCCAGACCAGTGCCCGGGTGGGACACCAACTTAGTAAGTTGTTACTTGGGTGTTTGCCTATTTGTCATGAGGTGCCACATGTCACAATTTCACTGAATCTGCCCTCATCAAGTCTCAATGATTTGTTGGAATAAGAGAGAAGGCAAAACAATATGCCCCCAGATAGGAGAGCAAACCCATTTATGATTGCCCATACAAATTCCCTAAGGAGTTTTTTGACTCTCACGTGGGGGAACTTACTCTAACCTTTTATTTTATATTTATTTATTTAATCATTTTGGTGTGGTTTTATGTTGGACCATTTTAAATAAATATATTATTTAAAACTATTGTACGCAAGGATGAGATCATATGTGGCTGAGCATGCAGAACAAAGGCACCCAGGTCAAGCCCATGGGTACCCATAATGTAGTGATGGCGGTTTTGGGTAAGGATCATCTATAATAGGTTTGTTGCTTGGGCTTAGGGGGTGAACTCGAAGCATGTTTAGAGCAAATGTGGATGAGCTTCGGTCCACTATGACAAGTATATGCATAGTGAAATGGCACAATTGTGGTCATGGTGGAGCGGAGGGTGCGCCATGAGGGAATGCCTATACCTTGCATGTTTACTACTCCCCTTTAGTAGTGTGGTTCAGGTAAAATCTTGAGAATTGATCCCTCTTTCATAGTTGAATAATTGATAAGAGTGAACCTTGTATGAATGATGGTATGCATGAACCTTATGTCTTTGTCTTGTGTTGTTTTCCAAGATATATTATGTAGGCTTTCTTTCACTGAGCAGTGTGACCTAATAACTCATATGAAGTCATGAATTTCAATTGGGGGATGATTTCAGTAAAATAGATCATGACTCGCATGCACTGCCCCTTGGTGAAAGCAATTAGCTAACAACCCATCAATTGCCCATTATTCTATCAAATTAAAGGGGCATAATTCACATTATTAAACCCCTAGAAATAAATTCTATTAGAAAGATCACTTTAATGTGCTTATCAACAAAACTAAAAAAATACTTCTAAGGGATTGGGAGTCAATGGGGGTCTTCTCACAGGATGCAGTAGTTTTGGGCATTACGATTGGAATCCAATTGAACTTACATGGGTAACTTACGTGTGTGTTGCCCTCTTTTGATTCTAATTCAATGGTGACGATTTCGACACATCCCCCCTCTTTTTGATAAATGGGGCATGTCTATAGCTATTATAGTCTATATATAGTTACTAGAATGGACAAGAGTACCCCTTGAGTACTAAATATTTATGAGTTAAATTTATTGTATATATCTTGTAATAATTTTCTGACCTATTTCTTTGGAAGGTGCTCAAAAGGATGAAATACGTTTGAATAATCATCAGTCATTAATTATGATATACTCATATTGAGCTAATATTTGGTATTTGAAAACACGGTAATCACTATCGATCAAGGCAGTAACTAGAAATGAAAGAAAAGCAAAGAGAAGAAAGAGAATGAGAAAGAGATGATTGAGAGAAGAGAACTAGGTTGAACTGATTAGAGAATAGATTAGAATTATCACTAATCCTCTAAACCTGTCAACCCATACACTAATATAAGTATGGGTTGACTGGATAGGAGTACCCTTATTTGGATATTAGATTTATGGTCATTCAATATTTTAAAAGAAAGAAAACAATTTAATTAATTTGAAGTATGTAAAAAATCAATAAAAAGAAAATAAATCCGTTTGGAAAAGAAATGAGAAAAATAATAAATTTGGGATGCTATATTTATTATAATTAGAAAAAAAATCTAACTTGGTATGTTTAAGAGAAACTATGAACTTGATTGGCCCTTTTTGTAGTAAATTTTTCTAAAATACTAAGAGAAACTAATATAACTTGACTTTCCCCTATTGGTTTTTCATTTTTACTCTTTTTATTTATTTGGTTCAAAATTATTGAAGTGCTTCTTCCATGTACTTTACTATAAAAATGTATATTTTTTTTTGCATTAAATCGTTAAATAATCATTAATACTTGATGCTTGAGGAATACACCTTATTCTGATAAAGGCTTAATCCTTGAGGCAAAATCAGTGGGTTTAGCCTTAAGGCTTAATCCTTTTAAAACAACGATTTTTATCTGCTTTGCATTTAGATTTACTTTACAATTGTATATATTTATTGTTCATTTATCATTCTATTCTATCATTTACTTTTTAATGGTTAAATTTGTCCTTGAGATTCCATTAGGAGTCTAACTAGTTGATATTATTTGAGTAGTTCATTCTTCTTCATTTTTGTAGTTGGTTCATATCTCTGACTATTAATCTCAAGAGATCAAATCAGCCCCCCACAAGATTGTCCCCCACAACGTCCCATAGCACATCCTTGGTGTGTATTGAGAACATCTCCCGATGATGACATCACCATTTTTGATATGATCATCGGGAGATGTTCCCAATACACGGCAGGGATGTGCTGTGAGACATTGTGAAGGGCAATCTCATCGGTAGACCTGTTCATGGGCCGAGCTAGGCTGGGTTCAAGTTGGGCTTGTATATGTATAAACATACACTCAGGCCTAAGCTCAAGCTCGGCCCGACCATCAGGCCTAGGTCTTGAGCCTGAGCCCAACCCTCATATAAAGCCCGAAGCCTAGGCCCGAGCCCAAGCCCCGACAGAAATTTGAAAATAGAATTATTTTTCTTTTTTATTCAATAAAAAAGTGTTTGCCCGAGCCTGGCCCAAAAAAAAGTTGGACTCAATGATTTAGGCCTGAGCCCGAGCCCGTAGACCTAAAATTATGACCAAACCCGACTTATAATAGATCAGGTCAGGCCAACCCATCGGGCTACTCAGCCCATGAATAGGTTAACTCATGCGGGGCTGATTTGAATTCTAATCTTAACACACACCACTAGTGCAAGTATACCATTTGCAACCCATCATTGTCAAATTACATTTTGTAGTTATTTACATTTATTGTTTTACTTTTTATTGTATATTAGATTGTTATATTTCATTTTAGTTGCTACCCATTCATTAGTAGTTATGCACTTTATTGTTTTATATTTGTTAATTGCTAACTCATACAACTCTTGTTATTATATTGTTTATTTGTTTATTGAAGCTACAACTCTTGATTCAATAGTGAAGTTGGTCATTAAGACTATTATTTTAATTAACTATTAAATCCACTAAGTCTTATTCGATTGCATCTTATTGAACTAATAAAGAAAGCTTAGCTTTAGTTTTTAGGGAAAGGGTTATTTTGATCTTGATTTTATTATAGTAATATCATTTTTGAAACTATATTGTGATCGTCGGAAAATGGTTCACTTGGATTGATTTATAATCTTTTTATATGAGGGGTAGCAAATTATGTGCTATGATGAAAATCTTGAATTTGGAGAACGACAACCAATAAGGATGAAATGAGCATTTTAAGATCTGAAATTTGATGGATGATCGATTGAGAGGTTGGTGGACTTTTTTATTGTGTCAAGGATATTTGGATCATGGGTGTTAGTTGCAATGTCCAGTTCGTCAAAATGGAACATTTGATAGATGAATGGCGAAATCAAGGAATTTAAATCTGAGATTTGGTATAATTGGTTATTCAAAAATTTTGTTTCATATGATGAGGTCTGATCATGTGATAGGTGTGGTGATGGGGCACAAACATGATCGTCAAAAAGGAATCTTGTAATATTAATGGTAAAATTGAGAGTGTTTGAACCAAAATTTGGTCTTTTAGGATTTTAACATATTCTAGAGAGAATGGTGGGGTCTAATTGGACATTTTGAATGTGAGGAATGGATCAGAAAAGGAACCAAATAAAAATCGGGTGCTAACATATATCCAATTCACCTCTTCCAACAATTTATACGTTAACCCCTTTATAATTTTTTATTGATTTTGTTGAATGTATTATCCTACACATGCACCTATATTATATGCCAGTTGTATTGCAATAGATTTCCCACCTGACGTTGTTCCTCTTTATACAATCGTATAAAAATTTATGAAGTGGAGGAATATGTAAGACGTAAAAGCCCTAACCCTTATATTATACTTGGGCCTATGTAAAAACCCTAAATCCTTTTATTATACTGGGGCCCATTTAATAGGATGTTTGGAATTGTAGGCGTTTTTTAAAAAATCTTGCCACGTCTGCATCAGCTAGGTGCAGACATTGAAGGATTGTTTGGTTGAAGTGTTTTTCAAAGAAACACTAAAAAAACAAGAATGCCTCAATTTTTATATAGCTAGTCCTTGGGGGGTTGGGGAAGCTTCAAATCCTCACTTCTCCCAATGGCTAAGTGTTTCTTGAAACTGAAGGTTGACCTGGTGTTGATATAGGGACTGACGTGGCGGGCAAAGAACTGATCCGGTGCATCGCAAATCATTACAATCCAAACAAAAAGCCCCGAGAATAAGAAAAGAGAAACCCTACTTCCACTGAGAAGAGAAAGGAAGCTTGTCTTCGGCTTTGTTTCTTGCACACCACCGGTGTCATCACCGTAGACGCCGGTAAATCAAATGCCCAACCCTATTCGGCCGTCACCGTAGACTCCAACCAGTGTTTGTTTGTTGTTCCTTCTTAGGTAAATGAACAATTTCTGTTGCAAATTTCTCATGTCAGCAATTGGTATTTTGTGCAAATTTCCCAACTGGCTTTTTTTATTTTTATTTTTTTGATGGTTAAGTATTCGAGCTTTTCTATGTGCATTACCTCGACTGTTGTTGGGTGGACAAGACAACGACCCGAACCGGGTACAGGTCGGTTTCGTAGAATCATAACCGACCCATTTAACTAAAGTGACATGGGCCACATGGTAAAGTTAAATGGACCAGGTTATAAGTGAATATGAGTGTAAGTCGACCCATATCCGGCCCGTTTTAATTATTGTTCATTTAATTAACAGTATTAAATGTTGATTACCGTAATTAATTTCCTGTACTGATTACAATATTAATTAAAATTGGTTACCGAATTAATAAATTACAGTATTTATTTCCTATATATTTTGTGTAATATTGATTACAGTATTTATTAACCGTATTGATTACTATATTAATTAATATTGGTATTACAGTATTTATTTATTATATGTTTTTATTTACTATATATTTTGGTAATATTGATTACCTTATTATTTGATCAACCGTATTTATCAAAAAATAGGAGACATTATTTATTAATAAATACATTAAGAATACTTTTATTAAGAGTATTTATTTATTAATAAAAACTTTCAAAATAATAAAATCAATTACCGTTATTTTTATTAAGCGTATTTATTAATAAATTCCATTTTCGGTATAAAGATTATCTTTGGTAATATAGTAATAAATACCATTAATATTTATCAAATATAATAAATTACCAAAAATTGTAAAATATATAACTAGTGGAAAAAATTACTGTTATTAATAATTAATATTATTTTACCAAAATTTTATAAATATTATTAATAAAGTTAGAAAAAATACTATAATTTTGGATAGTTTTTATTTAATAAATAAAATAGCTGTATTTGTTTATGGTTATTTTAAAATTATTTTGAGTGATTTTTTGTACTTTTATTATTTTTAAATTATTTTAGGTAATTATTTTTATTAAAAATACTGTTAATACCGTTATTTATCAAAAAAAAGTAGGCATTTTCAGAAATTATCATGAAATTATTAATGAATAATCTTATTTCTTTAAATCAATTACCATTTTTTTATTAAGAGTATTTATTAGTAAATACCATTTCCAGTATTAAGAGTATCTATGGTAATTTATTATTAAATACCATTAATATATTATCAAATATAATAAATTACCAAATATATTTAATAAATATAATTAGTACTAATATTTAATGTTATTTTACCTAAATTTGATAAACATTATTAATAAAAATTAGAAAAAATACTACAGTTTTGGATAGTTTTTTATTTAATAAATAATATAGCTATATTATTTATGGATATTTTTAAATTATTTTTAGTGACTTTTTTGTAATTTTTTGTCATATTTAAAGTATTTTTGTACTTTTGGTATTTTAAATTATTTTTGATAATTAGTAAATACCAAAAAGAATGTTATTTTTAAAAATATATATATATGATTAAGTAATGCAGTTAATTAATTAACAAATATTGTATTTATTTATGGTTATTTTTAAATTAGTTTTTGTGTAATTTTTGGTAATATTTAAAGTATTTTTGTACTTTTTTGTATTTTTAAAGTAGTTTTGGTAATTATTTTTATTAATAAATATTGTTAATACTGATATTTATCAAAAACTAGTAGAAAATTTCAGAAGTTATCTTATAATTATCAATAAATAACCTTATTTATTTATCAATTGCCATTATTTTTCTTGAGGGTATTTATTAATAAATACCACTTTCGGTATTAAGAGTATCTTTGGTAATTTATTAATAAATTCCATTAATATTTATCAAATATATAATTACCAAATATTGTTAATAAATATGATTAGTGTTAATAATTACTACTATTAGTAAATATAAAAACTGATTCGTAGGCCGACTCACTTTTGCCTTTGGGTCGTTAGTTATCGATTCGACTGTTCCACATTAGCACTCTATATATTTAAATAATGAAAAATAAATATTATTGAAATAGTAGGAGTAGTTTAAATAACTTAGAGGTATTAAATCTTTTTATTAGTTTTTTATTGTAAGCTATAAATTTTCAATAATTAATGGATATTAAACTATTGTTATTTGTTAGAGATTAGATTATTAATTTATTTAAAGTTAGGAGTGTTCACTATGCAATTCAGTTTCGGTTGGAAATTGTTTGATTAGCCAAATTGATCTTATTGGGTTAGGGAGTTAGTCACTCAAAACTATACCAATTCATGGGCTGGGCTCGGGCTTGGCTTTTGCCAAATTTTGAATGGGATCAACCCAAAGCCAAAGCCCGATATAGTGTAAAGTCAAGCCCAAAGCCCGGCCTATGAACAAGTTTACTTGAAACTGACCAACCATTGGTGAAAACTAACAATTGGTTAATTAATAAATGTCCAAACTTTTAATGTTTAGCGTAATTTACATTAATCATTGTAATTTAGTAAATTTTCACAAAATCTTTACAACAATTATTTATTCATAAAAGTTATTATTAATTAGCATAATTTACTAATTTCTATAAAACCAATAATAGTTAACAATTATCAAATAATTTAGAGAAACTCTTTAACTAAAAACCCAATGAAGAAACAACATGACATGGTAGAAATTGTAGTAGCAATATTCACTAGTCACCATAATAGTCAAAGATTTGGATTTGGATTTGCTCCCAACAAAAATTGTTCCAACATGATCTGTCCTTAGACATTATAGGTCCCAGTCTTATGGTGGGATGTGTGGACACAAGTCATATTGGGACAGTTTTCTTAGGAGCCAATAGCTCCCCCATTTTTTAAAAACTATTATTGATCCTCCTTTTTATTTGCAAATTCTTTGCTAGGATTCTGCGTTTTCCTTTATTTATGCATGCCTTATTTCTTGCATCACTCCCATTCGTAGAATGAAAATTTTCAAAGCACCTATGATCTCCTTTCAACCAGTCGTCAAGTTTCCTTGTGGGAAACAAAATAGTTTCTTCTTCCATCCTCTAAAATATTTAATGAGCACCAGAAAGTCCCTTGGCATTCATTCTCATTTCTACCACATACCTCCCACCATCTTCCTTTGTTGATCCCTTGCACTTCACCCTCCAACTTGATAGGATTGCTTCCTCAACAAAATCCTTAAACTAGGTTATCACATCTTTTCCAATCAAGAATATCATGACCTTTTTCATTCCTCTAATTTTCAAAGCTATCTTCCCTTTCACCCTGATGCTTTCCAAAAGAGAATGCTTTGCCCCAATCTTCAAAGGTCTTTTGAACATGCCAATTTTCTTGAACTAACCTATTGATTCAATCCTACAAACTCCATTCACTCTTGCTCAATGGAACTCTCTTGCAAATATTTGACCAAAGATCAGGAGAGAATGTCCATCTTAGAATCACCTTCCACCTCAACCTACCTAAATCTCTATTGCTTTACTTTTGATCACAAGATTTTTCCAACTTCATTCCCACATTTCTCAACTTTGCAAAACTACTAAGGAATTTCAACCATACGCATGCCCCAATTAGGCATACCCTTAACATATTCAACTATGAGTGTCCAAATATATATTATAAGAGTTATCATTCCAAGTACAAAGAGAGGCACATCCACTTGACCTCTATTCTTTAAAAACCAATAAATTTGTGTTGACCACATACATGCCCCAAATAAGTATGTCCACTTTGGTTATTCCTATCAGACATTGAATGTCCAAATATAAATTACAATAATCATTAGGCTAACTACAAAGAAATGAATGACCATTTGACCTTTCACCATAATTACTTTATGATCAAAAACTTTTTTCAAAATCCAAGAAAAGGGTTTCAACTAACACATACCTCAATTAAGCATACCCTTTGCAAATCAACTACACACATTCCACAAATAGGCATGTCCACTTGGTTTCTATGATAATTGCCTTAGAGTCGATAACTTATTTTGGTTTACAAAAATCAAGAAAAGTTAATGACTGCATACATGTCCCAATTAGGCATATCCTTGAACTATTTAACCATTTTTGTCATAGTATACATTCAAAAATTATTAGTCTAAGTATGAGAATAGTTATGGCCACTTGAATTGTATAACTTTTGATTCAGGGTAAAGAACTTTTCTATTGCTACTTTTTTATTAGGGGTTCAGATGGTAATCATACAAGTCAATGAATGATTTTTTATATATTATTTTGTAAATATTTTCTTGATTTTGAGTAGTTTTTTAAATTTGTAAAACATACTTTATTTCCATGCAAAGTGACAAAATGTGGCCATCTACAAGGATTGAGAAATTGTCTCTATGCTAGTTGCTTTATTATGCCAAGCATACTTTAATATGCCATGCCATGCATGAATCAACACATGGCCAAATGATCTCTATGCTAATTGCTTTAGAGGCAATAACTTTTTTCTGGTTTCTAAAACTAAAAGAGAATTTATTGACCACGTACATTACCCAAATGAATGTTTTGATATACATTATAAAGGATAAAACATAAAGTATGAAAGAAGACATGGCCAAATGACCTATATGACCATTGCTTTGGGGTTGATAACTTTTCAGGTTTTTAAAAAAACAAGAAAAATTGTCTACCACATACATGCACCAAGTAAGCATATCCTTAGTATATTCAATCAAAAGTGCGTACATATGTTATGTTGGCAAAAATGCTCCAATAATGATTATTATAGCCCTCATAAGTGTCTTATAAGTTGAACCATAGTTTTTCAAATTGCTCAATGAAAATTTATCTAGGTTTTCATAAATTTTCTCCCTATATCCTGGGGGATTAGGGTCATAGAAACGTTCCCATATACAAAGTAGTTTTTATATATTTCATCTTTCATAAATGTCATTAATTATGAATATTAAAGATGAACTTCAATTTTGCACATAACTTTATGTAAACTTATACTAAGGTTCCAACTAGAGCATCATATTCATTTATTCATTACTTTCAATTAAATGAAACATCTAAAAGGCTTTAATGGATTCAACCCAACAAAAAAATATGCAACTTCTATTATTGTTTACATTGTAAAAGGAGTAATGAGTTGTAAATATGATTAAACAACACCTAAGTCATAAATATTATAAAACAATAGACAATGAAATTGTCCCTTATACATTATATAATTTTTCAATACACATTACACATTTCACTATAATAAATACCTACTTTGGTTGATATATAACAAAAGATACTAGATAGGCTTTCGACAAGATATCCAATTGTAATTAGTTTGATTGCAATGGCTAAGTAGTTCATTTTGAGGTAGACTATGATTCAATTCTCTTGTTCTTTGATCAACTTGAAAGATTTTTTGTTTTTGGTAGTGTAACGTTTGATTGGTTGATAAACCACACATCCCATCTTTAATTAACTCATCAATATACCATATATCAAAAGGAGTGCATGCACGTAGAGTAAATAAGTTCTTGTACTTCTTTCGAATAGCATGATTCCATAAATTCATATACATCCCAGTTATATTTTTTTATGATTTCATATACATGCTTGTATGATAATTCAACCATTTGTTAATATCTACATGTACATGTCATCTTTTAAAAGTCAATTCCATGGCTATGGTATATATATATAAGCATATGAGTATCAAATTATTATGTACTCTATAATAACACCCAATTGTTCTTTTATCATTAATAAACTTACTAACTGAAATATCCCACAAAGAGACATCAATATGCCTATTGTAAATTACCTCCTCAATTTTGACATGAAGAAGCTCAATTAAAGGCATAATTGACATTTATCTCTCAATTTAATCTTATCATATCACCTTACAGGGATTTATTCAATGTATTGGATCATTTTGTACACCCATTATTTAATTTCTTGATACTAAAGTGACAAATATGCCAATATATTATCAAATTCTTGTTTAAAATAAGTGTATACCAATTTCACAAATTGTTCATAAAAAATCATAATTTGTAGAACTTAGTTTAAATCTTTCAAAAATTTCTTGAATTTTTTTTGTAAATGTTTGAAACAATGTCTATATAAAGTAAAATTAAATATAACATTAAATATAATTAAAATGTTCTTATTACAAAATGAAATAATAATAATACTCCTATCATTTAATGCATTTTTCAAGTTCTTCAAAAGCCATGTCCAACCATTTTCATTTGTATTAAATGTTGTTCCACAAAGTAATTGCTTAAAATATTACGATTTTAAGTATGTAGCATCAATACATAAAATATGTCGTCATCTAATACAAAATTTATAAAAATATACATGATAAACTATGAACAATTGGTGGATCCAGCGTTGCTCATCCATGTCCAACTTACAATCGTGCTTCGATTTGATTCTTTTAATTACTGACAATACCATGTAATATTTTATAGGAATCTTTTATCTTTTCATTTATTCTTTCTTTTGTTGTATCTTTACCTCTTTATGATTGTAAATAACCAATGCCCATTGAAATTTTATTTATAGAATTCATTTATAATTTCTCTTGGAGAGTTTTAAAACTATCTTAAAGCTTTTGTTCTATGATATTTGTTATAAACAAATGAAATACATTAAGATTAACTACACATGTCACTAGCAGTATGAGTGGTTGTTTATGAAATTGTATATTGAAACATGTGATGATCATTTACTAACACTTGCATTAATAACCTAATAGCATTTATTAATTTTACATGATGAAATTATACAATCAATTTTATTAGTGACAAACCTATACTCAAAACAATGAACCATTGAATACTTTATAAGTACATTTCAAAAACAATTTGCATCTTTAAAGATTTTCTCTGTCTTTCAATTTACTTTTACATAAATGGGATAGCATTGCATGACTAAAATATTCTAGTGCCAAATTATCTTCAAAATTTATACTAGAGTACTAAAAACTAGTTTATTCTCTAACTTTAACACTATAATAAGAAATTATAGATAATGAAAATGATTTATTCTATATATAACAATGGCTTAATATTACAAATAAAAGTAATGTAACAAATATATACATTTACATATCTACCACATCATTAATCATTACATTTTTGAATGATGCATAAATATGGGTAGAACTATCATCAAACATCATTAAATTCATTAACTTAGTTGGTCCATGTAAAAAAAGCAATTGTATGGGATTCATTTGTATACTTGACTAACTTAAGACTTCATCTATTTCCATCATTGAGCAAATCTTACTATAAAACTTGTATGTGTCATTGTATTACTTATAGTAAATTCATAACTCATACCAATCACATATTGTATTGTATTATTTTCACCTATTTTTAACTCACCACCAATGTGGTAAAAATGAATAAAAACTCTTTATTACCCATGTTATGGTTTTCCTCCATTTGTGACAATGGGCATAGAGAAAACTTAATACAAGTACACTAGAAAACTCACTAACTGTACTAAAATTATATACTGACAAATGTCCATATAGGGTCATGGATAATAATGTCAAATTTTAAAGTTATGACTAGAGATTTTCCTATCACTTTATATACAAACAAAAAAAAGAAAACACGTTTTCAAGTAGTAGGTACCAATACACTTCAGTTATTTAAATAATCCTAATTTGTGAATCTTAACCATAAATACCAATTAATAAGCAGTATCAACAAGGTTTATCCAAATCCCAAATAGACACTTTCTTTATAATTTTCCATTTATGAAAGTGACAGAACTACCAAGGTGGAAGAATGAATTTAATTTTGTTTAGTCAAATGGAGCAAGGTTTATAGAGTAAAGAAAGCATGAGGTTTTAGGAGATGAAGAAGCATAGGAAATCTAATATGGCTTGTCATGATAAGTGGCGTTGGAAATGGAATGAGCAACCCAATACTTTATGAAGAATGGTTATTTTAGCAAAATATGGTTCCGATAATTTAAATTAGCAGTTCACGGAAACAAACATGTCTTATAGGTGTATCATTTAGAGAGACATCCAAAAGTCTCTTTGTGGACTTCAAAATAGGAACTAAGTATATGGTAGGAGATGGTATGAGGATTAAATTATAGTCAGATACTTTGTGTATAGATCAATCACTTAAGGAGAGTTTCCTTAACTTTATTATGATTGCATAAAATAAAAAAAAAAATGCTTGGTAGTTGAGGATATTTCTTAGGGAGGAGGTACACTAGTTTGGTGTCCTGTTTTTAAAGGAAACCTAAATGATTGGAATGTTAGAAAGTGGATGGAGTTAATATTGTAGGAAATCCCTGCCATTACACCTAATATTCTAAGTAAAAATATGCAAATTTGGAAATTATATAAAGTAAGAAATTTCGTAGTTAAATAATTTTACAATAAACTCACTGAGATGAAGATGATGGACTTTTCAAAAGAGCTAAAGTGTGGAAAATTGTAGGAAATCCCTACAATATTCTTAGCTTTTAAAATAGAAAAAAAAAATTAATCCTTAAATATTTGAGAAATATGTTTGAGTACCCATACAGGATCTCTAGTAGATGCCTTGTCCAATGATTAATATTTGTTGTCTTGTATTATGTTGTAAAAATTTTTTTGGTTTTAAAAGCTAAAAAAAGTTTTACCCTTTGAGTACAATAAAGGAAATGGGATTGAGTATCATGTGTTGCTTTCTAATGGGTCTGGAAACATTTTTATGCAAATAATGGCTCTAGTAGGTGTGCCTTGCCATGGATGGAAAGTACTAACATATATATTATGTTAAAAAACTTTTCCTTCTTTTTGGTAATCAAGAAAAAAATTACTAGTTAGTTATAATAGAATATGATTAAGTACCTATGTATTGCTTTCAAATTAAGAGCTTAAGGTCATTGTGGTGTAAAACATTTCTTAGTTTTCAAAAACCAAAAACAAAAAATGGTACCCATGTATTGCATTTAAGTTGGATTATTTTTTTAATGTATATAAAGTCCCAATTAGTCACCTATATTTTGTGTCATAAATTTATCCTTAATTTTTAAAAATTAAGAAAAAAATTTACCCTTTAATAGAATAGATAAATGGTTGAGTACCAATATATATTGCTTTTAAATGGCTTAAAAAACCTTTTTAGCCTTGATGAGAAAATTTGTCCAAAAATGGAGTTGTCACCCATGTATTGTAATATTATGTTGGAAAACTTTTCTTAGATTTCAAAAATCAAGAAAAAATTTTACACCCTAAATATAATAGAAAAAATGGTTGAATATCTATAAATTGTTATTAAAATGGCATAATTTTATAATGCATATAAGTGCCTCAATAGGCACCTTGACTAAGGACGAAGGAGGTTACCCATATTTTGTGTTAGAGAACTTTTCTTAGTCATCATAAACTCATAAAAATCACCTTAAAATACAATAGAGAAATGGTTGAGTACCCATGTATTGCTTTTAAATTGGCTTAAACATTTTTTTAATGCATATAGTAGCCCTAATAAACACCTCAACTAAGGAAGATGGTGATCAACCATATGTTATGTTGTTTTTTTTTTCATTTTCAAAACCAATAAATGGTTTACTCCTATTTAGGGGACCATGTTTACTATGGTGTTTCTATCTTTCTCACAAAAGAAGTCAAAATATACATAAGAAAAAGCTTAGGCACATTAAATAACAAATAACACCAAAACTATAGAGAAACATTAATAACTATTTCATACACCACATAAAGCAACACTCTAGACCATAGCAAGTATAAAAATATGAATTGAATGAATCCAACATAGAAATATAAAAGACATAAAGGGTCTAGAGGTAATTTTAATTAAATATATGAACAAATAATTCCTAGGTTACCATGGCATAATGTTTGGTAGAAAATATACATAAATACAAAAATACATTATCCATTATATAATTTGGCAAAAAGTACATACATAGCATTGTCAATTCATGGTAAGAAATACTATAGAGAAACTAACAAAATAAAAGCAATAGCAAAGGAAATATCACACTAGAATAGTAGTTTTTGACAATAAATAACAATGAGTTAACCATCACTTGCACTATAGTAGTATGCCAATAACACCACCTAATTCATCTTAGACTTTAAAATCTCACTACTAGAATATATGGATTTAGAGGCTATTGGGCAGAGGTGGTCAAAGAAAAGTGCCTCTATAGCATATTAAACAAGGTAACTATTATTTGATTATTGTAGAGGTACTTTTTAAGACTCCGGATCTCTTGCCCACAAGAACTCTGCCCACATCTACCCACAACACACTACCCCCCATGAATTGGGAACATCTCCCCTTGCATAATACTATGTAGGAGGGTGAGATGTTTTCCATGTGTGGCTGCGATGATATGTGGGTAGACGTGGGCAGGAGATCCGTACTCACTTTTTAATGCCTTTAGTACCATTTTTACTTTATCAAAAACAATGCCATTTTTGGTTCATGCCCAAGATAAATTACATATGCGAACTCTTCTCTTTACAAACGAGAGCTGATCATCTCTACAGAACCCTTCCCTAAATGACATATTTTCCATCTTTGATGTTTGAACGATTTTCTTCTTTGAAAACCTCCTCTACACTCTCTACTTTTCTTCTTCTCTTACTTTGTTTCTCTCTTCTCTATTCCAACTCATCTCATCTTGGAATCGAAGTGAGCATGTTTGGATCAAGCTAGAGATTGTGCATCTTCAGAAACCTTTAGGGTTAGTGTTTCTTAGATCCCAACCCATCATCTCTCACTAGTCTCTTGTTGTAAGGTAAGGGGTACAACTTTCTCTATTGTTTATCATCGTTGTTTTTCTTTATAGGGTTGGTTCTTATACTTCATTTTTTTTCTTTCAAGTTATTTTTACCAAGATTACATATTTCAATCCGATTATCACTCCAAAGTCTATAAATATTAAAGCTACAACTTGGGTCGGATTAGCCCGAACCCAACCCGTTGGGTTGGGTCAGGTTGATGCTCGGGTTAGGGTTAGGGTTGAAATCTATGAACCCGACTTTACTTTGGGTTGGGTTAGGGTTGACCCCTTGGGTAACCCGACCCAACCCGAACCCGATTCTATAGTACATATCATATATAAATATATGTTATATATATGATCATACATTGATTTGTTTAGATGCATGATAATTGTATAGCCACTACCACATACTATCATTTATTTCATTTAAGATAATCACTTCACTTAATCCTAATTGGAAATACTAAAACCTTGATAACATATTTTATGTTTTCTAAACATTTTATTCTTTATCTCTTCTAGATCTGTCGTTTGCTACCCATAACTTGCTACCCATAAAAGATCTATTATAAGTCATCATAATAAACTATAGTCATTTCAAACACTTTTTTATTTTTTCTGAATTTTGTACTTAAAGAACCAATAAAAACATCAACAAACAAATACTTATAAAACATAGGATTAATATATGTAATGAAAGTTGAGTTAAGATCTAAGATTAATAAGTTCTACAATATTATAAGAGATGGGAAGAAGGTTGGTTTGGGCTCAACCCGAAGTTGACTTTGGGTTGGGTTAGGGTTGAAGGAATTTAGTTAGAGTTAGGGTTAGGGTTGGTGGTTTAGAAGTTAGGGTTAGGCTAGGGTTGGCCTCAACCCGACCTAACCCGTCTCGACCTGCAACCCTAGTAAATATTTTTGGAGGGGTAGGGCTCTATCTAGAGTTTGGATTTCTATATCTGCTAGTGGGTTAGGGTTCTTTTCAATATCCATCATTGCTTAGGGTTCTTTTGAAAATGATGCAACCTACAACATGCGTTGTTCCATCATTGATGGTTCCTTCACAAATGGGTCAACAACACTAGCATCATTTGCAACAACAACTACCACTACAAAAATAGTGGATGATGATGCATGCCACCACAATAGTTTCTTATGCCTTAACCCTCTGTAGTGTGGAACTAGCATCTTTCAAGTGCTAGAGCCCCAAGTGCCACCCCAACAACCTCAGCCCCAACCACAACCACAACATTAATATCCACCTACATAGCCAACAAGCATGGATGAGGTCTGCATGCTTTGGATCCAAGATTTGTAGTAATGGATGAAGGAGTGCCATTTCCATTGTTGTTTTGCTCACATGGGTGATGTTCTTCTGTGAAGGTGATCTACAATAAACAAGCTGATCAATCAGAGGGTTATGGTTTCATTGAGTTTGTAATCATGCTACAATTGAAAGGATCTTACAGACTTACAATGGCATGTTAATGACCAATGTTTTGCAAAGAACTTTAGGCTAAACTAGGCATCTTTTGGTTTGGGTGAGCTAAATATCTAAAAGAACAGAATCAAATCTTGAGAAGAGTGCGGCAAACCCATCCCCTTTGTGTTTCATTTGGGTTGGATTAATTTTTCTTCAATTTGGTTATTGTGTGGTCAAAATAGGGGTGCCACATTGCTATCTTTCTTGCCTATGGTTTTGCTTCCCAATATTGTTTCTACATTTACGGCTTCCTTTGAGCTCTACTTGGAAAATAAACCATTTATTAGTTTGAATCTTCAACCATGGGTATTGCTCTTCTTGTCTTGATTTTCATTTTGATGTAGGTCTTCTTCTTTGATTGTGTACTATCGAAGACCTATAGTGGTGAATGTTGGTGTACTTTTCAGTCATGATTTAGTTACTGGTAGAATTGCCAAGGTCTCCATAGAAGCTACAATGGCTAATATTAATTTGGATATGAGAAATCTTAGTGGAACCCAACTGAACTTAATCATGAAGGATACAAATTGCAATGTTTTCTTGGGATCTATTGAAGGTAGCTTATAGTCCTCTTATTGTCTTTGTTTGTTTCTTTGTAAAATCCTTGTTGAGCTCTCTTTTGAATTAGTGTTTTATTTTCTTTGATTTGAAGTATATTATTAATTTAATTTAATTTCCACAGCAACAAATAAGCTTAAGCAATTATGTTGAGATTTTGCATGCCGAATGAGGCAATTTCTCTAAGGATCTTTTTTCTCCTTTGTAGAGCCTAGTCTAGTAATTATCTTGCCAATGAAATTTAAATATCTCTTCTATATGATCACTTAAATTTTAAGTTTTGTTTCAGATTACTTCATGCTTATTAGTTTAGAAAACTTAATATCAAATTCATTTTCTAAAATCTGTAAAATGATCATATTTGAGAAGGTAGTAGAAGATAGGAGATCTCGTTAGAAGTGCTAGGAAAAATAAATTTATGATAGGAACCATCTTCCATTAATGTAAGAGAAAAGTTGAAAAGAGAAAAAGATAAAAACAAGTGAAGAACTGAGGTAACCATACATAATGTGGTGGTATCAAAGTAAATTGCAATCTTCATAAATTTAATATAACCAAATAAAAATTATTAATTGGTTAATGTTGTTTGCTTGATTTTTAATTCTATAATTAGTTTGATTTTTCAGTGTGGATGAACCAATTTCTGAATTTCATATAGGATGGTGTATTGGTGTAGGTGCACAAACTAGGATTATAGATACTTCAAACTTTAAAGAATTGGTTAATGATTACAAGATACACAAACTAGGATTATAGATAGTCCAACTTGCCTGTGTATCTTTTATACTTATTGTCTGTTTTAGAAGCCCTTTTTATTACTATTTTAGTTCTATATATTTTTAAGTGGTATTATCTAAAATAGTTTTTGTTTCCATGACTGTAGGAGAGTTGAAGAAGCTTGTAGGAGAAGTGGCTTTTATTTGTATCTCTTTAGCCATTGTTAGTGTAGATTTATATTTTTCTTCCCCTTAATAAAGCTTATCATGGTCTTCAACTCAAACTTATTAATAATTAATTTTACTTTGATTAATCGATAAGAATTAAATGGTAGACCTTTGCTTAAGTAATTTAGAGTAGATGGGCATAAATACCTCATGGACCACTCTACTCTATATATAGTTATACTTCTTATAAATACCTTGTGGACAATATTTAAAGGACAAGAACCATGGAGCATATTGACATTCATTAGAGAAACTACTTTTCAATTAGTTCTAACAATTTGTTTCTCTCTATGCTTAACCACATCAAGGTCATAATTAATAAACTATAGCTTAGTTAGAGTCTTTAGGTAACATATAAGAACAATCAGATCTAAATGGAGTTTTTTTTTTTTTTTTTTTACTTTATTTCTTTCAATTGTATATTAGTTGAACAAGTAGGTTCAAGTGTGGCCAGTTCATTATTAGTCTTTTTATCTCATTAAGTTTACTTAACCTTTGCTTACTTTTTATTTTCTTGGTGCAGTCCAACACTACCATCATACTTCACATACATGCATCTCCATCTTATTGATGGCCATAGTCTTAGCAGGTAATATCTTCTTTTTCTTTTTTTTTTTGCAAGTTGCCAATACACAAAAACTATTAGAAACTTTTTTTTTCTTTTAACTGTATAGTCAAAGAGAGAAAGTGTGGTTGGATAATAATCATAATAATTTTCTTGCTTCACTTTCTTCCAAGCTCTCCACAATATACTAGTAGAATTGAACAACTAAAAGCATAGCTTGGTTGAAAAATTTAGTTTCTTGTCTTTTTTTCCTTTTTCATATTTTTTGTTATTGATGTAGGGTCCACAGGGTTGATTTGTGCTTTGTTAATTTAGGAGACTTAATTATGTTTGATTTATACATAGTTCATCAAGGACTTCCCTTCTCCCCACAAGATCTAGTAAACAACAAGAGGAGAGGATGGGCATAAAAACCTTCCTTTTCATGTTGATGCCCCTCTAGCATGGATAAGAAAGCCATATTTATGCTCTATAAGTCAAGGATCTAGGGGCTTATGATAGTTCATTGATAGGACTGGTTTGATTGAAGATTGGACTTTGATTAGTCCAATAGGAGCCAAGCTTGAAGTGAGTGTACTGGTTCTATTCATTGGATATGGCCAAATGGGGTTTAAAATGTAGACCTCCTTCCATTTTTTGGTTGGTTCTACCATTGAGTTTAGGCCAACTTCATCAAACCTGCACCATTCATTAGGGTTAAAAACTAATGGGATCCAATGCCCCTAGGTGCACAATTGAAAACTGATGGGATCCAACTTCATCAAACCTGTACCATTCATTATTCTTTTATAATGTGTGTAAGTGAAGTGGTGAGGCTACATACGGGGGTCTCCTTGAAAGTTAAAGGAAGATTGGATGTAGGAGGTAGGCTAGAGGCTAGGGCAAATGTTAATGATAAGATGATGCCTTCATTACGAGATGGACCCCTATTTATAGGGAGAGATCCCGAGGTCCCGAAATGAAGGAACCAAAAGCATTTGATTCTCATTAGGAAAGGGAATATTGGATTCACTGTCAGTTGTCAGGGACTAGGGTTTTGCCACGTGTCTTATGAGATATCTCTAGGATGAACTTTTCTTTCGTCCAAGGATTCTCATAATCTGCGTGTGCTACTTCCTTTTGTGACCCTTTTAACTAGCGTGGCATGAATGACATCATTATTTAGTTGGTGCGCCTTTACTAGGCTTATAGAGTGTCTTGTCACGCACATAAATTAGAGACACATGTGTTTCTAGCATTCATTCTTGGTCCACAGTAGCTCTACGCTTGTTGCGATTCCTTAATAGCTTTGAAATCTATTGTGGATTCAGTTATGTACAAAGCTCATTGTAAGTCCGTATGTGTCTAAAACTCATCGCAAACCTGTGTGGGTCTAAAGCTCATCGCAAGTTTACATTAGCCAAAGTTCATCGCGACCCGTTTCGAGTACAAGTTTGTCGTAGTCATGCGATGAGTTATAAAATCATCACAGACGTTTGATGAGTTATGAACTCATCACAAGCATTCGTGTGGTATTAATAATCTCAACCATAATAATCTCAAGAAAACATTGGTGGTAACTATTTAATTTTATTTGGAAAAATTATTTCTTGTATCTACTTTTTGTAATGGATGCTTCTAGTATGGTTCTATTTGTTTATTTGTAATTATCCAAATCATTTGTATGTTTATAGTGAAATAAGGATAAAAGAATTGAAAACACTCGACTATCTTAACAAACTTTGTTGAAGAGAACGATTTATAGAGCAAGGAGATGCCATTACTTTTGAACATGAGGTAATTCTTATAAATGATAGTTCTTTCTTCAAGGTGATCAAGCATCTATCTTGCCCCCCTCCCCCTTCCTTTCTCACTCAAGCTAGTTGATATGGGATCTTTCTTGCAATATTATACTATTAAAAATGCTTGTCTTTGTTTTCCATTGTTTTACTTTCAAAGTTTTTGATCAATTAAAGTTTCAGCTTTCAAATCAAATAGTTTAGTGCACTTGAACTATGGTATGATCGAGTTGAGGCCTCTGGTTTTCTAAGTAAAGAGAAAGAAACTATAATGGTTCTATGAGCTAAGTATTTGTATTCAATCCATTTTTTTTCAATTTGTTAATCATGTGGTATCTATTTCAAGTATGATGTGGGGTTCATCGCTCATGTCACTACCATATCTATCTAAGTAACCAGCTTAGGGGGTGTCTGTCAACAAAATTGGTTTTTTTTCTTAGAAAGAGGATGGAAGTTAATTGGTGTATTTTTTTTTATTGTTTAATTCAATTATCATGGAACAATATTTATAGGTGTATTTTTTTAATGAAGTGGTATAGACATATTTTATACAAGTTTTGTCTCAATATTATCTACATTTTATTATAGGTTTGATAAAACACTTTTAAAAAATCTGAAACATCTTTAAAGGTGGCCAAAAGTGCCTTTAAAAATTAAAGAATATATCTTTAGAGGCAAACCAAAATGTCACTAAAACATTTTGATAGAGATTATTCTTCATCTTACATTACTTTTAGAGGCATATAAAGTTGCCTCAAAAACAATTAAAGGCATTCAAATGTGCCTTTAAATTGGGCTTTTAGAGGCAATTATAATTACCTCTATATAGGATTTTTAGCGTCAGTGAAATAGAGGTAGTCGTATGTGCCTCTAAAAGTCCAATTTAGAGGCAGATTGACGATCCACCTCTAATTCTCAACCAAGTGCCTCTAAAACATATAGTCATAGGGCTTTTAGAGGCACTCACTTGGTTGCCTCCTATTTGTTTTAGAAGAACATTTTATGCCTTTAGAAGTAGTTATGACTGCCTCTATAGATAAATTTTCCAATAGTGTCTCACTAGCCATTTCCCAATGCAAAATAGTAATATCACACTATTTGAGAATAATTGTAAGTTTTGATACAATGTTAGTAAATGTGTACCAAGTTGAAGTCTTAATTGAATCCCTACTACAAGCAATCAATATACTTCTTGGCAAAAGTTTCTTCCAAGATTTTGATTTTGATGGATTCTCAATCTTATCCCTATAAAACCAAAGAAATCTGTGGAGATAAATTTGATATTTAGATTATTTTATCTAATTAATGAAAAATATTTTTAGTGTTTGGAAGAAACTGGTAAGAAACAAATCACTTGAATACTAATAATAACCTCGCCAACTTGAGTGACCACTAGAAGAAAAAGAAGTTATGTGAATATGTGGGATTGTAATGGACATAAAGAAAATAGTTGTTGCATTAAAATTAGTACGATCAATCAAAAGAGGAAAAAGATTGGTCAAGAGAGAATCTTACCTACAAAGGCAAATGCATTAACATATTTACTATGTTTAATCAATATAATGAGACGTTACCTCCCCTCTATGTACAATTTCTCTACTGAGATTGGATTCTTTCAACACATCCATCTTCACTGCTAAATCTCCCCATTTTTCTAAACTCTTGCCAAATGATACAAACTTAATTGTTTATTTTTACTTCATCTGACTTATTTAATGTTTGCTCATGGTCATGGGATGTAAAGTTATTTAGGCTTTAATTATTAAAAGATATTTGTATTGCTCCCATGTTAGATATAAATTCTAGTAACATGATAGTTATAACAACGATGGTTCTAGACATAATTAACATACACCAAATCTGAAATTTGCCTAGGTTGAATACCTCCACCAAGGTTAACAACACAAGTTGTAATTGTTGCAAGCAATTGGCTTTCAAAACATTGACTTATTGGGTGAGGCAAAAGAGTAATTGATTCCTTGAGTTCTACCCAACCTGGCTTATTGGGGAATGGTGGGAGTTATTCTTGATGTAATTTTTCCTTATATATGAAGTTCCATTTTTAGTCTTGACTTAAATAATGGTCACATGGTAAACTGATATAAATGCACCCATAGTTTTAGTTGGGACCCATTCAAACACTGGTGATAGATTAGGGCTGTAAATGGATTGGATTCATCAAATTTTGAATCTGATCCGGTTATTGAAAATTTGCACCCAATTCCAATCTGAAATCCAATCGGATTTAAAATCTAATTCAAATCCTAGTGAATTCAGATGCAAATTGCAAAATCCAAATCCAATCTAATTATACAAACACATCATTTGAATCTGAGATAATCAGATCGGCATAGTGATGATTTTTGTAATATTTGTGTGGAATGAAAACAAAATAAAAATTCATCATAAACATCAAACAAATGTCAATCTACTGTGGGAGAGATGAAACCTGTATGGTTCACTTCTCTCTTTCTACATTGGGAAATAACATGGAGATGGAAACAGAGATGATGACAACAACAAACTAGAAAGAATAAGACATAGGCACCCAAGGAAAATAAATATGAATGTATTCTCATATTTTATACTTACCTTATCAATGAAAAAGAGTATTGTCTTTAGTTGGGGCCTGAGACCTAGTTGACCTTAATGGAGAATCGTCTAAATTAAGTAGTGAGAGAAAGAGATAGGGACTAGTTGTCCAAATGCAAGGAAAAGAAAGAAATTGAGTGATGTGGTGATAGAATTCTCAATAGCTTCAGGGCTTTGAGAGTTGTTGAGAGCCATGAGAGAATAAGATCAGGATGTGAGGCTAATGCTCTGATAGCATAAAGATGCAAAGTAATTTGAAAGAGGACTCGTTTATGATGCCAGTATACAAAAGGGAGGTAAAAATTGATACAAGGAACATATACAACTAGGTTACATGTATAGTTGAGACAAGCACATGTAAGGCTGCCATCAAATTGAGCTCTAACTAATCGAATAGTTCAGGCTTAAACTCGATTAGGCTCGTTTCGAGTTCAATTCTAATCGAGCTCAAATTGACTTCGAACCTTGGGGTAAGTTCGATTGGTTATTTGAGCTCGATCTCGACCAATAAAAAGTTTGGCTCGAAATTTCGTAAGCTTGACTTGATTAACACATCCATCTATCCATCCATCCATCCATACATACATACATACATACATACATACATACAGACATACATACATATATACATACACATAGATACATATGTACATATATATTATATATACTATACTTTTATATTCTATAAAATATAAAAAATATACTATATATTATAAAAAAAATATCATATATATATAATACACAAATATATTTATTTTCAAGATTTTGAGATGAACTCGAACTCATTGAATATTTAATCGAACCGAGCTCGAGCCAGAAAATATGATTAGAATCAAACTGCGACAAGACATGCCAAGGTTCGGCTCGGCTCAGCTTGATTGCACCCCTGAGCACAAGAAAGATAAGACCAATCACATGGGTTCTGTTATGAAGGAAGACTTCCCCTTCAAAGAGAACTCGTAAGTTAGGCAGGTTCCTAACAAAGCCAAAGGAGGATAACCACAAATTAAGCTTTAATGGTGGATGAAGTGGATCAAATTGTTAGGTAAGTTCCTCAAATATTGAGTTAATGAGAGGGAATATGCTAATTAGGAGGGATCGTCAGAGTTCCAATTGCAAAGGGGGTAGCGCTCCATGCAAGGATCGAGTTCCCTCCTTTTACAAGTAATAATTCAATCCCTTGGACATAAGATATTTTGAGTATTACGAGACTCATGGTCATCAGTGACTCTCTATATAGATGCCTATTCATTGGGATGACAAAATTCATCCACTGGTATCAATGTTGCCACTTTTCACACCCGTAGGTGGCCTGATTGGACTTTACATAGGGATGTTTATAAAAACCTAAAAACCCAAAAACCAAACCAAACTGAGCAAAATGAACCAAAAAATGCAGTTAACCCAATCGATCGGTTTGATTTCGGTTCAGTATTTCTGAAAAACAGAAGGACCGATATATGTATTTATATGTATATTACATATATTTTTAATATATCCCACATATTATTTATATATATATATATTATATAAATATATACATGTATTCTATTTATAATTATTTATTTGTATTTATCTATTCAAAATATATAATATATTATAAATAATATTATATGTTATTTATTATTTATAATATAATATTTTATATATATTTATTTATAATATATTTATAAATATCAAAAAACGAATAACTAAACCGATAAAAAACTGAAACCAATCAACCAGTTAACCGGTGGTATCGATTCAGTTTCGATTTGGGATATGGAAAAATTGGTAGGATGGTTCAGTTTCAGAAAAAAAAAAACCCTATGGTTTGATTAACCAAACCATGAGCAACCCTAATTTTACAAAGGCAATCCATACAAGGCTAGGGCCAACCGCCTTTGAAGATTATCTTAAGTCAGATTCCAAACTGAGACAAACCAAAACGGTTCAAAAATATCAACTAAAATTCAAGCAACTTACTATCAAGGTCCATGGGTGGCTAGACAAGGTTGTGGTACGATGCTTTGTAGAAGGCCTTAAGGAGGAAATCAGATTGGGGGTGAAGGGCCCCTAGCCAGCCAAGGGATGGCTACGGTTGGGGCCAAGATGTGGAAGCAAGATAAAATTCAATATGGACATAACAATGCATAAGTTATCTAAGTAAATACACTTACCTAGGTAGGGGTGTCAATTGGACTGGATTTGGTCCAATCCGGTCCAGTCCAATGTGAGTCCATTACAAATGAACCTGGTCCAATCCAGTCCAATGAATATTTTGGACCATTTTGGACCGGTCCAAAGATTGTTCAATCTGTTCAAATTCCTGTTAATTTAGATTGATTTCAACTCAAACCTGGTCCATTGACTACTATGTTCTTGTCTTCTATCAATGGACCAGATATTGGCTCAATCCAATATAAATTCATTATTGACGGACCAGGTCCAATCCAATATGTTATATTGGTCCGTCCAGTCTGTCTAAATTCAATGTCTTATTGGTCCATCCAATCTGTCCAAATGGATTTTGATTTGGACAGAGTCCAACCCAAAACCGGTCCATTGACACCCCTATACCTAGGTAAATATTTCCTATGAAACATTTATTCGGGTAAGTGCATTTACCCATGTTCTTTTATTTCCCAGTTATAAGACAATGACCGTTTTAGCCATAAAAATCCATTATTAAAAGGGACAATTTTGTCTCATCCAACTACTGGCAACTTTCCCCATGTGGGAAAGTTACTTTCCCACCTAGGAGATGGGGGTACCTAGAGAAAATAAATTTTCAGTGAACCTCATATAAATCAACGAAAAGAACATGGGTTTCTTGGTCAATCGAAACCAAAATCCCATTGACCAACTTTCTCCCTTTCAAAATCCAAAAAAAAAAAAAGACCCTAAGAAATAAACTTGGGCGAAGATGTAAGCTTGTAGGATGTCTTTTCTTTTAAACCAAACACAGCTAAAAAGGCTGTGTTTGGTTTAAAATTCAACCCATGCCAAGGTTCAAAATATTGAAACATATCAATGTGCATGGACTATATGCATCAATTTTTAGGGTGACCGATATATTAAATTGAGCATTTACATGATTTCAATTATTTGAAACAATAATCAATGAAGTGAAAGGCCTTTGTCAGATTACCAAACAAAAAGTAAAAAGAAAAAAGAACGCTCAATATAAACTTTTAATACGCGAAATCTGTATATCAGGAATATCAACTAGGGATGTCAACGGACCAGTTTTATATTGGATCCCATCCAAATCAAAATCAATTTAGATGGATTTGATGAACCAATAAGACATATTGAATTGGACCAGTCCAGTCTAGAGTATTTATTAGATTGGATTGGATCTGATTCATCTGTAATGGATTTATATTGCGTTGGGTTGGACTGAACCAATATCCAATACATTCATAGAAGAGAAGTATACAGGTGTCAATGGACCATTTTGGACCGGGCCAAATTGATCCAACATATTCATTGGATTGGATTGGACCTGGTCCATCTGTAATAGATTCATATTAGACCGAATTGGATTGGACCAAATCTGGTCCAATTGACACCCTATTATTGTTGATACATTGAACCTTAGTCCAGGCTACAAGTGTAAGAGCCGTTGACCTTCCATCTCCCAACAGATGAACAGACAATGGGGAAGCCTAATTAATGAAGCATAGAACCTCTATTTTGAGCCTAAGAGCCCAGCAATCTTTGTAGGCTCTCATAGATCCAATGTCACCATAGACTCTAGCATGAGTGTCAAAAGACATCTAGTGCCAGGGGTTTTCCATGTAGTGGCTTCTGTCGTCCCATGAGCCAAGATATCCAGAATGCCGTGAAGCTGTATTTGGTAAAACCCCAAAAAGTCAGAAATAGGCTTAAGAAGCCGCAGTCAACTTTCCAGTGAGTCCTCACGTAGTTTCTCTAAAGTGGCTTGATCAACACAGCTCAATCGACCCAGAAGCCCACTTGGCCGAATGGGTTCTAACTGGACGAAGGGTTTCCATACTCATATAGACAGTGGCTCAATCAACTTGCTACCCACAAATTGTTTTCACATATCTACCCCAATACATTACAGCTTCGTATTTGGAATATCTGGTGGAAACACGCTCATTGCATGCATTCGCATTTGACAACTGGCCCTGAATATCCAGCACACTGACCCGTTCATTGTACATGTGGCGGACGGAAATCAACTTAGTTGTGACGGAATTGGCTCATAAGATTCAGAATCATTTGTTTGTAGTGAACTGTCACCCTCTGGATTTCAGTGGTGCAAATAGTCCTAGGGATAGTGGCTTTGTGAACTTAGCCCTGTCATATACGACTGGAACCATTTGACCATCGACCTTGAACTGAATGGTCATCCCATCATTTGAGTGGGCATTTCTGTTATTATTTAGGGCTGACAATGGACTGGCATTGGTCCAATCCGATCCAATCCAGCATGGGGTGCATTATGGATAATCCAAATCCGGTGTGACCCAAATCCAACGAAAAGAGAATTCAATCCAATTCATTTTAATGCAAATGGATCAAATTAGAGGTGATCCAATCCAAGCCGATTGAAATAACAAAAATCTCATGAAATGCAGAAAATATAATAAATTTACAGAAAAATATAAAAATACTAAAAAAAATATTGCAGGATGAACAAAAATGATAAAAATATAGAACAAAAATTGAAGGAAAAATATAAAAAATTGCATTACCAAAAAAATTAAAGGTGATTGAAGGATCAAATTTTCATACTTAAATCAACTGCAATTATGGGAGTCTCATAAGTTAAAAGAAGCCTGCACTTGAGTATCTTAATCTTCTAGGTAATGGCCTAGAGGACCCACTTCCAATCTTCATTGGCAATTTGCCTTATCTTTCAAGTGCTCGATGCATCTTAAACTCTTTAAAGGATCAATGAACAACGCATCTTAAACTCTATTAAAGGATCAATTAACAAATATAAGGGTCTGTTTGGTTCACAGTCAGAATCGGAATCGAAATGGTCCATTCCCATAGTATGTTTGTAGTATGTTTGGTTCAGACAGGAATGGGAATGAAAATTGAAATCAGCATGAACAAGATTTCATTCCCAAAGAAGGGGCAGGAAATGGCCATTCCCTCAAATGGGGGAATGCCATTCCAGTAGGAATGGGGATAGGATTTCGATTCCACCCAACCAAACAGTTGGAATTGGAATAGCCAATTCCAATTCCAATTCCGATTCCAATTCCAATTCCGATTCCGATTCCAGACCCCTATTCCCGCGAACCAAACAGGGCCTAAATTTAATCATATCAAAAGAATAACAGAGATTAATCTTGTCTACAGCATCCAAGCAAAATCAAGGAAGCATCTCCATTCGATGCAAATATTTCAAATTTTGAATCAGGCTCGAAAATGATTTTCTTCTAGTTTCTTTGTTGAGCAAGCATGGCTTAGCTCCACACAAATATGCTTTCAGTTCTGCATCTAATATGCCAAAACCAGTCTCAAAGCAGCTTCCTGCAGCATATGCAAATAAGCCCAAATGAAATCTGCAAACAGTGCCATTCAATTTTAAAGAGTTTGTTCTACAGGAGAAATATATATGCAAAGAAAATGGACTAATGGTGTATCATACACTCTTCTATCTTAAATGGAAGAAATAGTAACCGTGGAAACTAACTATAGAGTTTCCCTTTCAAGTCAATGTGGAAGCTAACCATAAGAACATATGTTTCACTTTCAGCAAAAGCAGAAGAAACAGTATCTGAATTTCAAAATCGAAGCAAGTCAACATAATGTATATATGCAGTTGTTGCTAGTAATATAGATGCCATTATGTTGTTAAGTATTGTTTGAAATTCCAAATGCCATTCCTTAGCAGATCTTGGAAAAATTATAGCAGAATATCAAGCATGCCATCTCTGTCAACTAAGCTACAAGTTCCACAATTTAATGATGCCTCCTGTGAATCCATAACCTGAACAAACTTAAATCAGCTAGATGTCTTGGAATATGTACAAACCCAGAAATTCTTTTTTGCCTACCCAGTAATCAACAAGAGAACTTCAATAAGATTAAATAGTTGTTTGCATTAAATATGCTACAAGTTTACATAACTGCAAGAAAATGGAAATGTTTTTTAATTTCCATCAAATCAGTTGTCAACCTATGATGTGAACATTTGTTTGTTTGATCAATGGGTTTTGTCCCATGGATAGGCTGGAAGAATGTTTGATTGGTTTTGTGATGACTTTATCCCCCTTTCTCTTTACTCTTGTGACAGATGTTCTTAGTAGGCTTATCTAAAGAACAGAAAGGATTCAATTCTTCAAAGGGTGGAGTGTGGGAAGAGATAGTGTTGTAGTGTCTCACTTGCAGTTTGCTGACGACATTATTATTTTTTGTAGTGGGGAGAACAGGCAAGGATTTGAGAACCTAAAGTTGGTGGTGAGGTTATTTGAAAAAAAATTTCAATTAAAGGTCAATTGGGGAAAGAGCATGGTGGCAAGTTTAAATATGGAAGAGGATGAATTAAATTCTTGGGTAGTAGCCTTAGGTTGTGTCTACAGTGAGTGGCCGTTGAAGAATCTAGGCCTACCCTTAGGAGCTAACCCTAAGACCAAATAGCTTCTGGAATCCAGTGATGGAGAAAATCAAGAAGAGATTGGTGATTTGGAAAAGTTCTTGGGGATAGGATAACTTTGATTAAATCCACTTTAGCTAACCTTCCTCTGTACTACTTCTCTATGTTTAGAATACCACAAGTGATTATTAGAAGAATTGAGAAGTTGATGAGGCATTTCCTTTGGAAAGCTGGAGAGGAAAGGATCACCTGATTAGATGGGACCTAGTGAGTAGAAGGAAAGTGGAAGGGGGACTGGGATTAGATAATATGGTTGTGAAGATTCTCGGTGGAGTGTGATAAGTTGTGGTGACTATACATGGGCTCTCAAAGCATGGATGGGATGCTGATATCTTGCGTAGAGCCACCCTTGCTTCTCCTTGGAAGGGCATCCATAGCACTCTTCCCTTGTTTCTAAACCATATCAGGTATGACCTTTCATCAAGCAACAAGAATAAGTTCTGGGGAGACCTGTGACTTGAGAAGTCACCGCTGAAAGACATTTTTCCTTCTCTCTATACTATCTCTAACTTTAAAAATAAACCTATTCTAATTTTGTTTCACCTTCTTCTGACCTTGGGTTTAATTGAAACTTGGGTTTTAGAAGGGGCTTAAAGGGATTCTGAAATTATTCCTAGTTCTAGTCTTCCAAGTTTGTTGGAAGGGGTGGCTCTTGATAGTTCCTAACTCTGCTGGGGATTGGCATGTTTGGGTTCCTACCTCTGCTGGTAGCTTTCTTGTAGTTCCTTCTTTGATGTGTTGGTTAGGATCACCGCCCCTCCCTTTTGGGTCATTTCCTGTGAAGGAAGTTTGGTGTGCTCCTAAGACATTTTTCCTTCCACATGACCCATTGAGAAATGAGAAATGTTGTGGTGACTTCTCTCTCAAGGAAGGCCGAGTTAGACCAATTGATGACTCCCAGATCAACAAATCCACTATTACAAGAAATTAAAGATGAAGCTCACAAAATCCCTAGTATGAGCAAACTTAGAGCTCAGCTAGCCTAGGACACTTCATTACACCTCGGGTATGTGGTGTATGGCCTAAATTTGTACTACAAGGGATGTTTGGTTCTACTAGCCAACTTGAAATTTATTCTAGAGTAATTGCAGTTGTTTCATGATACCCAGATGGGGGGTCATTCAGGAATCGCGAACTTATAAACAGGTGGCAACTCATTTTTACTAGTAGGAATGAAGAAGCAAATAGGTGTGTCAGCAAAAGAGGCATGCAACCCCATTGCTTGCAGGTCTACTTCAACCATTGTATATTTCCACAAGAGTTTGGAATGATGCATTGACGGATTTTATCAGCGGATTGCCAACATCCAGGGGAAAATAAGTAACAATGGTGTCGTGGACAGACTCCCCAAGTATGAACACTTTTCTAGGCTTCCACGTCCTTACAATGTCATGATGGTTGCTGAATTATTGCGAGCAAATTGGCCAAATTGCATGGCACTCTCAGGTTCATTGTTTCAAACCAAGACCTGTTTTCCTGATTAACCTCAGAAAGGAGTATTTCTGACTTCAAGGAACATGGCTTCAGTGCAATAGGCATGCCACCTACAAGTTGGGCTTGCCATCCAGCTCCAAAATCCATCCAATATTCCATGTTTCCCTTCTCAAGCAACGCCTTGACTGAAACATAAATGGGGGGACCTTCTTTGCCTGACTTTGATGACAATGACACTTTAAGTCGAGCCCATGAAGATAATCGACTCCAGAAGAGTTAACAGGATAAAAGACCATTAAAGAAACCTTAGTTATTTGGAATAAACTGTTAGGGGTGGATGCAACTTGGGTGTCCTATCTCAATCTAAAGTAACTCTTTTGTCTCAACCTTGAGTAGGGCTGCAACTTGGGCTAGGTTAGCCCAAGCCCAATCCAAAAAAGTGGGTTGGGTTGGATTGACTGACAATCAGGTTAGGGTTGGGTCAAGTTTTACCAACCCAAACCCGGCAGTATTATCACTACTGAGCATATGCATTATAGTCCCACCACCTACTATTAATCAATTTGTCTTAACTCTTAAGCCCTAACCCTACCCTAATGACAAGATAGCATTAGTGATTTTCATTCCATAATTTTATGTTTACTGATGATGATTTCATGATTTTATATTTTCAATAGGAGATCTATCATAATTCATAAGTGCTTTTTTCTTTTTACTTTTGTACTAAAAGAGACAATAAAAACATCAAACAAGAAAATACCAATATATAGTCAATATATGGTCATAAAAGCTAAGTTTAGGGTGTCTTAATCAGATATCAAGAGAATTTGAGAGATTTTATAAGATTTTAAGAGGTTGGGTTAGGATTAAGGGATTTTAGATTGGGTTACGTTTGGGTTGACTAGGTTGTGTTGGGTTAGGGTTAGGGTTGGGGGTTCAGAACCTTGAGTTGGGCTAGGGTTGACCACAAGCAAGGATTAAAATATTGATATGCACCGATACCCAACATGGGTATCACTGTGTATCAATATGGGCCGATACTCCTTTTTTGTTTGTTTTATTTTTATTTTTTTTATTTTATAATAATGAGAGGGTGCCAGAAGAGGTCTGAGACCCTTTAAACTTTTGAAAATTTTTGTGTATTAGTGTATCCATTGCATCTGGATACACCAATACCAATACAATATGCCTGATATGGGGCGTGTCATATCAATACTTCAATCCTTGACCATAATCCAACCTAACCTGACCCGACTTACTCTCCTAAGCTTGAGGACAAGGTTGACCTCAAGAGGGGGGAGTCTTTAGACCTTACATGGCTATTGATAGCCAGCCAACAGTTTTGGGAGACCAGCCCACTACAGAGTTGAACCAAGGTGGCCCAACCTCAAAGTGATACCAGTTTGTAAACTCAAGATATCCACATCAAGAAAGGCCATGAGTTTGGCATGAGCCTTGCTGCTGGAGGAAGAGTTCACCCCCGAAGAGAACTCTTGAGTTAGGCAGGTTCCTAACAAAAACCTAATTGACAATTGGACAAGGTAAAATCATGAAAGGTTATATTGAACTTAAGATTTTGGAATGGGTTGGGATGCTAGCCTAAAGATAGACAGGTATGGACTGGTTTGAGGAGCTGTCCAGCAGAGGGTTGGAGTGGCTAGTGAAGCTGTAGTAAGTTCTAGTGACCCACTCATTGTCTCAACCCTCATTATAAGTGGATCTAATTATCCAAACCAAACCAATGGTAGATGTCAACTATCAATGATGTAGAGAAGAAAAAGGAGGAAAAACATACACTAGTATCCCCATTAACAACAACCACATAAACAGCTACCTGAATATCCATAACTTAAATTTAACAGCCAAAATAAATAACTATACCATCTTATATGATCAAAAGAAATATTATCAGTACTTATTAGAAAAAAGGATAATATTATCAGAATGAGAAGCTTATAACCACAGTACATAGGCTTCAATAGTGAGAATAATTGTCATAGTTAAAAGGAAAAAGGGATTTTGAACAGCCTTCTTTGGGTACTAGGTACGTCTCTACCTAGCAAGAATGCTACCTCCCTACTTTTTTAAATATCCCCAACCTTTTACAATATTTGTTACAGTATGTATTGTGGCTATAATTAATACCAAAAATTAAAAAGAAATGATATTGTAGATACAATAAAGAAATAGGAAACAACACACAGATAATTCACATATCAGGGGGGAGAATCTATAGATAAGATACCATTCTGCACAAAAGAATTACTCAAATGGAAAATTACCTCTTCTACAAGTAAGGGAAAAGAATGGCTTCAATGCAAGAATATAAATTCAACTGAGATGGCCCTCTTATCACCCATCATGGATTAGTTTGCCTCTGGTGGTATTACTTGTAGAAGCTCCACATTCAATTCAAAGGTAGCTCCAGGCTGCAAAATAATCTTTTATTTCATTTTACTTGCTTTTCAAGTATACTTCAAGATGTAATATGCATGTAGATTTTGAGAAGGCCCTCTATGAACAAGAAATACACTCTCAACTTAAATTTGTACGTTCTACCAAAATAAAAAACTTAATATATATCAGGGGAGAAAAAATCAAATTAGATGCACAAAAAGATGAAAAATGTAGGTGATCTGACACCACTGTTCATAGTATGGATGGTTTCTGACACCATTGGTCATGGTATGGACAGTTAGTTGCTGTGACACTGTAGAGAACACTGATGTGGGCCCCACAGCTATGGTGCCACTGTGTTCGTAGGGTAGAATGTTTTATAGTCATCCTAGGGTTAGCTGGGGGTCAGTTGGTTATTTTAGTTGTTATTTATTTCAGTTTTATTTTGTTCTACTTGTTATGTAAATACTAAGGGCAGATCTGTCCTTTCCATGTAATGAGCATAACCTATAAATACTAAATAAAAATAGCGGCGGTAGAACATTAAGATTCTGTCCCTCCTTTCAACCCTTGTGTTCTACTGCTCTCTCTTCTCTTTCTCCTCTCTTCTCTATACTTTTTCTTCTATTTTCGAACCTGAAATCTATTAGGGTTCAAGGCTGATAGCAGTCTTGAACGTCTACTGACACCAATCCAGATCAGGGTATAATGGAAAACCACCAACAGTCCATATTTTTATACTTACGAAATCAAACAATGACTAGGATTTACCGGAATTTCATTCATTCCCTTTTGTCCATATCCAGCCTCTGGAGGCACAATAACCGTCCTCTGCAGTGGAATCAATTATTAGAAAACTTGGTTACATAAAAAATATGGGTCAAATTGCACATTAAAAGTAAATATAGTTGCATTTAGAACTAGGAGGAAACTAAGAGGAAAACTAGTGAAATAGGAAATTAACTAAGAAATTCTCACCTTCCCTCCTACTTTCATCCCTTCAGTTATTGAGTACACCGCTGCTGGAGGTTTCGGTGCAGCCTGGGCAGAAAAAAGACCATTTGGGTTGTCAACAAATTCACGCTTCCGTTCTTTTCCTGGAGGAGCTCCAACCTTGAATTCATATGGCTACTTAAGCACAGAGAATGTCTATCAGCAATTATTGTTTACATAATATGGCACATGTACATAAAGCACATAGAATATGTCTGTCAGCAATTTAACTGTGCCAGTATGAGCTTGTCTTACACCACTGGTCCCAAGCCTGGATAAAGGAGGAGAGTTGTGTCAGGTTGACAGCTGTCACTAAAGCTTTTGCCAAACCCTTATATGGCCTTAAATAGAATGAATTGGTGTTGGTGCAACAGGATTCATGTATCCAACCCCATATAATTGGGATAAGGCATGGATGATGATAATGCATGATCATTTAAATAAAGAAAGAAACATGTAGATAGTTAGCTACCATTACAGAGTGGAACATAAACATGTTTTTGAATGGCCTAGTGGTAGGAGCAATTGCAAGCTATTAGCTATCTTGTACCAAATGTCCTTACAAACAGATGGAGCAAGAGGGGCTAGTCCAAGTATTCAGCTCTCCACCTTCCAGCTATTTGACTTCACTCATCATCTAAGGTCCAGTTTTCTTCAGTCAAATCATGAATCCCATTCATTGTTTTATGGTCTTAGCCATCACCTCAACTTTTCTCTAAATGATGGGCCAAGGGGAGCCAATCCTTTTCGGATCCCAAGCAATAGGCACAAAAAACAAGCCTGGGCCTATGGCCCTTCAGCTGGAAAGCAAAAAACTAGAGACATAATTTAGTCAAATTATTATTTTTTTTTTTGGTGAAAAATTTTAGTCAAATTTTTTTACATCTTATAAATGTTTCCCAAAAAAGATAGATTCAGAATAAAAGAATATTACAGCCAATCTGACACTATGATTCTAACACTAGAGGAGAAAAAAAGGAGAAAAAGATGGGCCGAAAAGAAATTAACATGCGTGTTTCACAAAACATTGCAAGAGACCAATAGATTGATAACCTGTGCAATAGTGCGGTTCCCAGCTAAGAGTTTAGATTCTCGACTTGAAACAGCTGTAATACCTCGATATATGCAGTCAAAATGGACCTAAGAATACAATTGGAGAAGAAGAATTTAAGGATCTATTCAATAACATTGGAAAAGCAAGGAACCAATTAACTTGGGGGAACAGAATATTCTCTACATCTATTATAGAAGAACCTGAACTGTAAATCCTTTCTCAGCTGTTGCACCCATCCCCTCAACAAGATCATAGTACTTCAGACCATCAGCTGTTTAACAAGTTCAGATTGTAATAGACTATTGTGTAAACAACAAGAATAATGTGCATGATGTAACACCAATATTAAACATCTTTCATACAGTACTGTTATTTTCCAATGGCATTGCTGTTACCATAAGATTATACATTGCATGCTGTTGATGTGTGGACAGTAAATCTTATCATTAAGGAGAACGAGAAAAAATATAAAATGCTCTGCCCACTTTGATGATACACATCTAACCACAGTGTCAATCAAAAATCAAATGCAAACAAAGATAAAACCCAAACTTGCATGAAAATATCAAATGGATGCAGAAATAATTCTAGGCAAATGATCAAGTATCAGAGAACAAATTTTCATATGCGCTGCAGCTCTTATAAGAAATTCTAGAGAAATCATGAATTTTGTCTGCAACTCTATGTGTATCCGTGTGTGTGGAGGGTGGAAGAGAGAGGAAGAGAGAGAAAGAGAGAACCACTGGTCTTGTAATCTTCAAGGGGGATGGCCCTTTTGTTCCGTCTCTCTCTAGCATGTGAAGGTGGAGAGAGTAAAATGAGGTTGAGTGGTAGAGCAGAGATCAGAAGAGTAGATCTTCTTGAAATGGGTAGTGGAAGAGAAACTTGATTTGAGCATAATTTTTGGTTTGCTGTTGCCTTTGAACATAGATGAAAATCAACCATGCTTTTGTCAATACTCTGCAAAGAATCAGCCATGGCTGTTAGACCAGCTGGTCCGTGAATTACTTATAATAATCACACCATACAGTCAAAACAATGATTGACAGAAATTTTTTTATGACTATGATTGGTAGAATGTTAAAAGCTTAAACATTTAACTGACAAATCATGCAGTCAATTAGAGGGTAATGAAATATCAGATGGCAGTGAAAATGGTAGATAGCATAGCATAGCATAGATAGTAGATTCCTGTGTTAAAAACAATAAAATTTGGTACACAATCTTCATAAAGTTTGATGGAGCCTAGACCACGTAATAGAGTTGATTTACAAATTTAACCAAAAAGTCAAAATTCAAGTGTTCAACAGCCAAGAAAATGCCCATAGAGATGGTCTCGGGGGATTCCAGTATTTAATTAAAATTGTAATATGCTTTTACATGGCTAGGACCCATGTTCTAAGAGTAGCATTAGTTTTCTGCTATAAGCATAAAACATGGTTAGAATGCTGCTTCAATTTGAAGAGTTCGACTCCAGAAAGTCGGAAACCATTAATTTCTGAAACTTCTTTTAAGGTTTAAGTAGGCATTATCCTTGTAAAGTAATAAATTAATTTAAGAGCACTTAGTCACCAGTTCTACGTATCAGAAAATCACAGTCCCTCACGCTTGCGGAAGAGTAGAGTTCAGAAAACTAAAAACAAAGAAAAGCCTAAGACATGGAACGCTAATTAGAATCAGAGAATCGAGGTTTCTAAAGAGAGCAGAGGCAAGTAATCAACATATTGGAAAAAACATGGAGAGAAGGTGGGAAAAGATAAGGCCGAATGAAATAAAAACAGAATACATGAAGACGAGAAAAGACAGAGGAGGAGATTAACAATACCTGGAAATAGTTGTTGAAGTTAATGGGGAGATTCTCCTTGAAATGGAAGCTAAGAGCTTTAGAACCTCCGCCATATCTGAGACTGAGAGTGGTTTTCATTTTCCTTTTGAAACGTTGCGGAGAAATCCTACAGAATTCCCCACCAGTTATCTCTGCGAAGAGTGAAGGCGTAGGCGGACGTCATCCGGGTCATGTCATGCGCGACGTAGATCCAAAATGGATCGGGTCTACCCGAAAAACCAAACGATCGATCGCTTATATCGGTTTTGGTTCTTTTGACCCGATTAATAGTTGGGTCGGAACCGGTTCCGATTAATGGATCAGTCCACAGGGACTTTTATTAGATTTTTGGGTTTTATTTAAATTGGAGGGGGCACCGGAAAGCCTAACTCACATAGCAATCCTTAAAGCCAAACAAGAATAATAGTGGCATCAACAAGAGCAAGCAGCTCAAATTCTATACTAGATCGAGCAATGGTGGATTGCTTACTGGAAATATGGGTGTCAATTGGAGTGGATTTGGTCTAACTGATTCAGTCCAATGTGAGTCCATTACAAATGGACCAGACCTAATTCAATCAAATGAATATTTTGGACTAATCCAATTCAATGTCTGGACCGTTCAATCTGTTCAAATTTGTTTTAATTTAAATCAATTTAAACCCAAACCTGATCCATTGACACCTATATTCTTATCTTCTATCAATGGATCAAATATTGGCTCAATCCAATCCAATCCTATATAAATTTATCATGGATTGACTAGGTCCAATCCAATCCAATAAATACTTTGGACCATCAAGTCTAGACTGATCCAATTCAATGTATCTTGTTGGTCCATCCAATCTGTTCAAATTGATTTTGGTTTGAATGGGGTCCAATCCAAAACCGATCCATTCACACCCCTACCTGGAAATAGAACTTTGAAGAAATTGGCGCATTTTGTTGAATGCAAAGGCAATAATTAAGGGTTACATATTGCAAGCCACCCATTATATATACTCTAGTACAATATAGGATAAGAAATTAGAGTACCAAAATATTTTGAAAGTTAGGCGCCAAAAGCTAGAGCCTAGAGGGGTAGTAATTGGCTTCGCATGCAAAAGATCATAAATTCAACACTTTGATTTGCATATTTATCAATCTTAGAGATTTTTATCAAAAATTCTCAGACCTAAAGAGGAAAATCTAATTCCCATATTTTTTATGAGAAAGACATCCACAAGAATGTGGTCTAAGATGGCCAAAATCTTCACCAAGAATTAGGCATTAGCCCTCAAATCGCCCGAGAATGAGAGAAGTAGAAATCTCTCCTCTACTAAAATTTCCTCACAATGTTCTCTCAACGGGTCCGGCTAGGTAGAACTGGAACTAACTCGAAAAAAAGTATTAAGGAACCAGGATCGAACCAAACCCTTTAAGGAACCAGGAACTATTTTGAATCGGTCTAATTTGATGTTTGGACCATCTAATCTACTCAAATTGGTTTTAGTTTAGACATGGTTTTGAAAAATGGACCGGATTGGACAGTTGGACCAAAAAAACTGAGAATTGGTCAAGTAACTGATTTCGTTTCACCCTAAAACCACTTTTTGGAAAAAAAAACGTTGATTTGATCAACGACTTGTTGACACGGGCAGTCGAATTGTCGACCTAGACAATGTTTTTGGTTGTTTTATTATTTTTATTTTTTAAGTTAGAACGGGCCGTCCTTTCGAACTGAACGATCGGACCGTTTGGCCTGGAAACCGATTCCTAGAACAATTCTCTATCTGGTCTTATTTTAAAAACCTTGAATTTAGATTTGTTCCAATGCAAGCCTGGTCCATTGACACCTATATTCTTATCTTCTATCAATGGATGAGATATTGGTCTAATCTGACCCAATCCAATATAAATTTTGATATAGATGGATCAGGTCCAATCCAATCCAATAAATACTTTTGAATATTAAATTTGGGTTGGTCCAATTCAATATGCCTTATTTCCAAATTGATTTTAATTTGGATAGGGTCCAACTCAAAACCGGTCCATTGACACCCTACGAATATCCCTCATGCTCAAAATCCCTTTGTTGTTGGCTCCCATTTCTCTCTGAGTTCTTGTTCATCTTTATATATATAATAAAAGGCAATAGGCCAAGTTGGCACTTTCATGCTTCCTAGTTTCTTCCTAAAGGCATTTATCTTTTACTTTTGTTTTTTTTTTATTTTATAAATTTAAAATTGAACAAAATAATTCAAGTCGCCAATCACCTTTACCACTAATATTCATTTCAATTGCATACAACACATTAATTATAATTGCATTAAACTATAGTTATTAGTAAAGGTTAATTATATTGAAATTAAGATATTCAATGATATATTATTATGCAAAATAATCTACTTCCATTCAAAATTATAATTTATTTATATTCCATTTGAAAATAATAAAAATTAATCAGCCATAACAAAAATAATTTAATAAGTTAATTAAATAAAATAAAAATAATTGTCTGATTATTGTTATTGATAAAATATTTTTATTAATATAAAAAAAATAATTTAATTAATAAAAAGAATAAGATAAATAAAAAACTAATATCAATTTAAAATTAATAAAATACTAATACAAAATTATTAAACAATTATTAGTTCTATTATTAAATTTTATTAATTTAAAACCAACTTAAGTTCCACTAAAAATAAAAATTTCTATGCTTAAATAAATTCAATTTTTACTATTTTTAAAAATTAATAAAAATATTCATTTTAAATATAGTTTAATTATTTTAAAATCAATTTAAATTCCATTTAAAAATAAGGAAAATTATAAAAACTTCTTTGGGTTTTCTAACAATCCTATGAGGCTCCCTAGTGTTTTGGCCATAACAAAACATTTCATATTGTTTTTGAAAGAAGATGCAAATGCCTTCCTTTTGTTAGCATTCCAAATAAAAAATGTTGATGTAATGCATTAATTTTACTTCACTTTAGCCTTTTTACCTCATTTTGTCCAAGAAGAGTAAGGAGAATTATTCTTTAAAAGTTATCTGGAAAAATAAATTAATAAAGGGTAAGGTTGCAACCTTAAATTATGTATGACAATGCATTAACATTGAAAGGACTTTAATGCCTTTGTTATCGAAAAGTCAAGGGAAATGAGGTATTTGAACTTTTTTTTTTAGAACTATAGGATAAGCCTTTGTTAGGGCCAAAACACAAGCACGGTTTATAGAATTGTTTTAAAAGGATGTTTTTTTTTATAATTTTACTTAGAAATAATACAAAAATAATAATAAACTAATAAAAATTAATAAAAAAAGTTATTTTTTCAAATTTATCTAGAGAATAGAAATTGGCCACTCTCACTAAAGTGCAACTTAAATTGTGATTGGATAAACTAGAAATAACCCCAAAAACTTATACTTGAATTGAACTTAGATGGACACCACTTAATTAGAAATGTCATAGAGCTTCATCTTCAATTTTTCTTATAAATAAAGCCCGTGCACTACACGGGTTCTGACTAGTAGAAAAAATAAACAGAAAGAAGAAATAGAAGAGAAAAAAATTGAATATCCAAATTCCTGGATGAAGGGAATCTTGGCAGCAGTGCGTTTTGTGAAAATGTGAAAAGTGAGCATATTTGGGGTTTTGACAACCAAGTTAGTTTAAATATTATTGTAAGGTCAACATGCAAATCATTATAGGGTTGAACGGTTCAACGGTTTGTTGACCTTTCCAACATTTTTTAAACAGAAAATGGGTCATGACTGGTTCAGTCATGATCAACCATTTGGGTAAGTGATGGTTTAAATATGGGTGCTCAAATTCAGTTATCAAATCGAAAACCGAACCAAATCAAACAGAATAAGTCAATTTGGTTTGGCTATTTCAGTTTTCAGTTTGGTTTGGTTTTAAGATCTTAGAAATTTTGGTTTTTTATTTTTTAGTTCGGTTTGAGAAAAAAATTCAACCGAACTGAACTGAAAACATAATTAACCAAAATAATAAATACTTATACTTATATTTTAATTATAAATATTCATATTAATATTAACATTACTATTTATATTAATAATAATAAATAATATATATTTTAATTATAAATGTTGATATATTTTAATAATACTTATTAATATAAATTAAAATACATTTATATTTTAGTTAACCAAATTAAAACTGAATTGAACCGATTTAAATTTGGTTTGGTTCAGTTTGATTTCAAGTCTAATTCAATTGGATTCGATTCATGAAAATTACCTAACCAAAATATCGATTTAATTCTATTTCTGAACCGAACCAACCGAATGAATACCCACTAATTTTAAAACATTGATCCCCATTTCGTTGGCCAGAAGTAACATATTTGGCTTCTTGAAAAGGTAATGCTAAAAGTAACTTTGCCTTAGCCTTTTGTTTTGCATTTCTTCGTTTTGTCTTCTTGCATGGGCCCCACTCCATCAGGAGGGTAGTCCAACATTTGTTCCATCTCTCTAACCTGTGAAGGTGGAGAGAGCAAATAATCGATATCGGGTATCGTATCGAACAACTCGGATACGGATACAAATACATTTTGGAAACATATGGATATGGATGAAAAATATGAAAATGCATGGATGCAGTAGGAAAATACATATAAATTCCATAAATACAATAATATCATTAAATTTAATATCAAAATAATCACAAATAGTATATAAATACATAGGAAATGTATATTTTTAGTGATATATATGAAGAAATATATTATAATTAGTATATCAGGATGCATAGGTATCATATAATTTTATTTACAATGCATCAATCAAGAGTCCAAGGCACTAAACATATGTATCTATTATATTTTAATTATTATATAATTTTTTTTTATTTTTAACATTAACAAAAAGGCAACTAAATATTAAATGCATCAATCAATGTGTATCGGCCTATATTGGCCGATACAATGCGATACAGGTTAATACGGATTTGTATCACTATGATACATACAACTCACGAGTTATGCTTCTGTCGTAGCATATCCCGTACTGGCATAGGCCAATACTGATACGATACGCCCCATATCGGGTGTATCCTATCAATATTTAAATCCTTGGGAGAGAGTAAAATGATCTTGAGTGGCATTAGCTTTTCAAGGAAGAGGAATTCACATCAGTGCCCCTACATGTGCCCCACAACCCATCCCAATTGTGTATTGGGAACATCTCTCCATGATAAGTACAGGAGATGTTCTCAATGCAAGCTGAGATGTTCATGTGGGGCGTGCTTAGTGGGGCACGGGCTTGCTAGTTGGCTTGAACATAAAAGAAAATCAATTGTGCATTTGTCAACACTCTACAAAGAAGTAGCCATGGTTGTTTCAACTCGAAGTTGAGTAGAGTATGGATGGCCCATTGCCATTTACCATAGCTCTATTTTTAAAATTAAACATTTGTTCCCCATCTTTGAATAAATGAATACAACTTCCTCCTTAGTCAGACTTAGGCCCGTTCGCTTTTTGGTAAGTTACTTATCCGGATACTCAGGAAACTCTTTTTGGTAAGTTACTTATCTGGGTACCCGGGAAAGGGTAAGTGCATTTATCCATATTCTTTTATTTTCCATGTAAATAAGACAATGACCATTTTAGCCATAAAAATCCATTATTAAAATTAAGGGGCATTTTTGTCCATTCAACTATTCAAGTGTTGACAACTTTACCCCCAAGTGGGAAAGTTATTTAGTCAGCTAGGAGATGGGTATCCTTCCCCACCCCACGCCCCTTCCCATTTTTCCCCCTCTCAAACAAAAAAAAAAAAACATTTGATTGTAGTGAAAAGATGCTGAGCTCATAAAAATGATGACGAGATGACCTCACTCTGAAAGTCTGTAATTGAGTTGAAACCAAGCAACATGTCAAACTGTAAACCAGCTAAAGAGATTTATTACAATTTCTTTCATTTAAAGATCGACATTATTACATTACATTACATTACAAATTGATAGAAAAGGGTAATGCACGGGCTAACTAATAATTCACAACCAGTGTCAAATACATATATTGAATGTGTGGGCTCCAACTTGTCATTTGTCAAATACATATACAAAATATGTCACTGGCATAAACTGAAGATACTGCATTTGATTGAGAAACTGATTTCCATCATATCGATTGCTTAATTTGCTGCTGGTCCAATGACAACTACCATTGTAATCTTCATGCCATCGTATCATTGCTATTACTACCATCACCTTCAAAGTCCAGTTAGTAGGTCAGCCTTGGTGTAGTCTTCTGCCACCACAATGGGAGGATTTTGCCCATCTTGTTGAAGACTTTCTGGTTTGTCCATAAGGTTTGCTGCTGTTGGTGATGCATGAGCTTCAATGTCAGAACGATTAAGTGGGTGAGTTGGGGTTTGGTTAGGTGAAGACTTAGGGCTTCCTCCATGGCCCTTAGTAGGGGAAGCTGCTGGTTTGTCCCCAGTATGTTTCTTTTTCACGGCGTTCATGTGCCACTTCTTAAGGGCCTTTGACGTCTGTTCATCAAAGATGGATTTCTTCATGGTTGATCCCATCTGCACAAACCCAGATATGCAACTTAGTGATTGAAGATGGAATTGGTTTATCCTTTTCTTGGTAAATTTTTTAGTTTCTGGACTTTTGTATAGATTTTTAGAGGGGTGAAGTTTTTTCATGTCCCCTCTGGCCTCTGGTAGGGTTCTTTAATTTGATAGTAATAAATTTTCAGTGGCAGCCTCTTGTTTGGAGTTAAAATATCTTGTTATTAGGGAAAAGTGAAAAGGCAGCCAACAGTACCAATGGTAATTCTGTTGTAACAGCTAATCCCTTCAAGTTACAGTACTTAAGGCTCAGTTTGGAAGGAGTACAAATGCAAATATGTAGAGTGCAAAACCTTATGTTTTGTATTATTTTGTATGTATTTGCACTGCACATATTTGCATTTGTACTCTTTCCAAACTGCGCCTAAGCTAAGAAAATTTGCTACTTCTCTATCACTACTTGGTGTGCTACAAACTCCATGAGGAAGGAAACAGGATACCTGAGTTACTAGTGCATAGAGAGGAAGTGTAATGTAGCTGCACACAACTTGGACTCCAATCCTGCAACACTCCAATAAAATTCACCCAATTATCAATTTATCAATGTTATTTGCGTTGAATACAATTGGGAAATAAGTAAATACTTGCACATTTGGGAGTGCCTTTTGGCCTAAATTGACTTCTGTAAAAGCCAACTTTTTGGAATGAGCTTTTTAAAAAAGTGCTATTTTAGTGTTTGGCTGGTCACCAGTTTTTTTTTTTTTTTTCTTTTTTCTTTTGGTTCAGAATAGCTTATTCTAAAGGGTAAAAGACTTAAATTTAACATAACCTGAGTTTTCATGAATTGAATTAAACATACCATGAGTTACAAATAAATTTAAGTATAACTTATGCTCATAAAAGACCTATTTTACCCTTCATCATTCTTTAAATTTTCAAAAATAACCAGAAAACCTAAACACTATTCATCATGTCCAAAACATCACTGTTGAATACTAAGCTCAACTGCCTCATCTTTCTCCATTCTCTCTCCCTCCTCTCTATTCTATCTCCTTCCTCTACCCCTTCAGTCCTTCACCGTTGAACATAAAACACCTCATCACCACCTCTCTCTCTCTCTCCCCCCCTCTTCTACTATTCCTTCCTCTTCCCTCTTCTTTCTTCTCCTTTGTTTGTTCCTTTAACCTACAATTTGTCACCGGCCCCCTATTTTAATTCAAATCCATCCAACGTCTTTTGCTCCCTTGCTATGCCATGGATCAACCACCAGCCCCACTTGATTCAGTTGTGTATGCTTGTTCCTCTACAACACTGAAGTTTGATCTGCGCAAGATTAATAGAAAGCTCCAGTCTCTACATCTTGAACCAATTGCCCTCATCTGCATGTCAAAGATTTAAGAAGAGGTCTACTTTCATTCCTCTATGCCATAGATTGTAAAGATTGTTGTTGTAGTTGCAGAAACAAAGTATATTGTTTTAAAAGCCATTTATTTTCAAAGGATGAAATTGGATTTTTAAAATATTAAAAGAGGTTCATGAAAGGGAAGAAGAAATGAAAGTATGTTTAAGTCCAGTGAGTCAATCCACAAGGTATATTTAAGTCTATTTGAAAAACTCAGGGTTTGTTTAAGTCTTTTACCCTATTCTAGACATGAAGCTAAATAGAGGTTTTTTTTTTTTTTTTCTGCTTTTCTGAATGTTTTTTTATGCGAAAAAGCATGTTTAGAGAAGCACTCCCAAATGCTTTTCTGAATGTTTTTTCTGATTTTGGTTTCTCCAACATGAAAAAGCACAAAAAGCCTGTTGGAGAAGCACTCCCAAATGCAGCTCTAGCTTAACTAACTGATAGGATGTCCAAGTGGTACATCCTTGTAGTCTCTACCAACTGTTGTAATTCTAGATATCATGACCCAAGTAGAAATCTTTTTACAGATTCCCTTGTTGGAGTCCACTATTCCTATGGCATGGATAAACAAAATATGGATATAAAAGATTACCCCATGGCAACTCTAATGAATATAAGCGTTAGATTCTCATGGAAGCAAGATTTCAACCCAAACTCATACTGCAAAAAGAGAGAATATTTCCATGAGACCTTTGACTGAGGAATACATGCCATGAAACTAGAAATGAAAATACTGAAGTTAATTACATTAAGGGGAACAGTTCATTACCCATATCCAAAAGAAATATGTTATTTGGAATGCATTCTGTGCCACAAACAGAAAAAGAAAACACAATTAATCAATTTAAAAACCTGGAAACAGAGATATAATATTTTTTGTACTAAATAAAAAAATATTAAAAGCAAAAAAAAAAAGAAGGGAGAAAAGAAACATAGGCCATTAATACTGCAGCCCAGAAGTCCAGACCAAAGAGAAGAAAGAACAAGGCCGGAAACATCATTTTGTCCTCACAGCCTTTTCTCAGAGGTGCATTGGGAACATCTCTATACTTGTATCTTTTTATTTACGGGGAGATATTCCCAATTCATAGCTGCAAGTTGGTGTGAGGATGGTCTAAGCATGGTATTGTGAGGACTGAATCTGAGTTCCCAAGAACCCAACAGAAGCCAGAAAACAACCCAGGAAGAGCCACGATTACCTAGATGACCACAATGAGAGAATCAGCAGAAATTCTTTCCCCTTCCTCCTCTTCCTCGGCCTCTTGTCACCTTGCAACCTCTCTTAACTTTTTCAACCCGGCATTCCAAGTAAAGATCCGTCAACTCCTTTAATTTTCTAAGATCAGGAAATCCTCCAATATAGTAAACTAATTCATTATCACTATGAATTAAATTAGAGGACTCAACCGACTTCCCATTGTCACCACTTGAAGCTGAGTCCTGAGTCCCTTCTTCTACTAAACCATACAAAGACTCGGAAACTTGTTAGGGAATCAGATAACTCTGCTCAAGTTCAAAATGTAATGTACGAGAACCTTCAACTTCATCCCGAAAGAAAAGGCCAAGATCCCTACCCTACCAATTTGCAAACCCACCCCCAGCCTTTAATCTGTACTCAGAGGTTGTATTTGAGCTCTAGGGGAGTGAGTACGATCCAAAACATCCCCTGAATTGGCAATTGACATATTGTGTCCGAGTTCTTGTCTTCAGTATCCTCAGCCTGAGGCGAAGGCTGAGGATTGAAATGACTCTCAAACACAAAATTCTTCCCTTGAACCACAGGAACCTTTGGGCCTGAGATATAATGCTTGATGTGAGAAAAATTTTTGAGCTTTTTTAGTTCCGTAGTTCCATTAACATAGACAAGTGGTTAAATACAAGACAATAGTTGCATAATTAGGCAACTGTAGACAAAATTTATCTGTCTCATTCACCATCAGTCTAAGAACTTTGGCAAGATATATCAATGTAATAATCAGTAGCTCCCTTATCCCCTCTAAATACAATGATCACCACTAGGGTCCAGGGATATGGAACCGTGTCCTTGGATCCTCAAGTTTTGCATATTTAGGCCTGGAGCAAATTGAAAGGTCCACTCGCTCCACAGTCCACACTGACCGGTAAGTATACCCAACAGTATATATGGTAGCTTGCCAACTCCAGCCTTACAAACATTTTAATCATAGAATTGACCTAATCAAATATATCAATTGTTTTCCTCCTTTACTGTTCACAATTGTCAATATTTTCTCAGATCATCCAAATAGTGGTTGAAAGAATTCCAAATGGCTCATTTAAGGTCTAGAACATCAACAAATAGGTATCCATTGAATGGACTGGATATGAATGGTTTATAGCAAGTCAAAGTCTCTGAAAGAGAAACAAGAAAGGAAGATGTGCATGGAAATAGTTAGTAAAAACTCGAGGACTTGTGATTAGGATCATTCCTAGCCTTACAAAGTGGAATACTGGAGCAGGACTCATGTAGCAGATCCAAATAGTTGGACTAAGCCTAGGTTGAACTGAACTGAGTTCAGATTGATTCTAACCACGTGTTCAAATCCTAATTCTATCTGTTTTCTTGAAGGTTAGGAAGAAAGTTAATTATTATAATTTGACCCAAAATTTCATCCGTTCAGTACATCCTGCAACCAGCTCATGAAATTCAGTCGATACTAACAATAATACAATCCATATTCTTGAACTTTCCTCTTGATCCTCATATTTCACACAGCCCATAGGTTTTCTCATCCTTTGACCTTTATATCAAACCTATCACCAAATCTCAATCCCATAAATTCCCCCAAACCCAACTCCCCCTGTCTATTTCCAAATCCCTAAACCCTATTATACAAGAAGAAAATCACACCCATCTCCATCAGTAACTTTATAACATAATTGGTTAACCTTTATAATATACATTCTTCTCAATCATCATATTATATACTATCATCAAAAATAGGAGATCAGAAACATTTAATACCTGAAACAGAACGAAATGGATGAGATAAAGGACTAACTGAGGCCAGTGAAACCAAAAGTGCCTGTCAGTGACTTGTACAAGAGGAATCCCTTGAACCACTGCATGTCTTTCTTGGATTTCTAGAGCCATAGTTGTTATAATTGATTGAAGTTTTGTTCCAACGGCTAAGATAACCTACAATCAATTTAATACTTAGAACTTCTTTTCCTGTCGAACCGAAAGCATGGTAGTGATCTATAGGTTAGTGCCAGTATTACTTACAACCAGAGGGATCATAGACACCCAAAACATTGCATGCCATCCTGATTGAAAACAATGACATGAAATAGTGAACAACATTGTATTCTATTTGAATGTGATGCATTGATAATATTATATCAAAATGGGGATTAAGTAGAAGAACTAACTTACCATTAACATTCAAAAGAAAAACTACCACAACCGAAGCCCATAACAATGGACTGCAGATATCATCAAAAACTTCAGTAAAAGGATACAAGACATGGAGTGATATAATCATACATGCATGCAAACTTATTTCAAGCAGTATTGATTATGAGAACCAAAAAATAATAATACTTTACCTGATTCCCACAACTACCTTGAAATCATCTTCTAAAGACCTTTTGATATATTTTTGGAAGTCAAACTTACTTCCAGGAGCTAAGTGAACCTGCAAGAATATGATTATTTTCAATTAAAACAAAATGAACAGAACTTGGCATATTAAAGATTCAGAAACTGAGAAAACTCACAGCCACAAATCCATGCCGCATGGTTAAATAGTCAGCCTTTCGGACAGACCTGAAAAACTGTCGGAAAAAGCATACCTAAAGAGAATAGTTTAAGAAGAATCAGTGATCTATACATTTTATATCAACTTTCTTTTAATTTAAATGCAAAAAGTCAGCTTAAAATTCTAAAAAAAAAAACACAGAAGGGAGGAAAAAAGAATTGAATGTTGAAAAACCCTTTTCTTTAATTATTTTCCTTTAATAGGTAGCATATCTTTGCTCTTGCTGCCCAAAGAAAGACTTCTATCTAGACATAATTAACTGGCAGTTGAGAAAGCAAATCAAACTTCAAATATTTTCATAAACTCCAAACAAGATGTTGGATTTATCTAAGGTCTCAGAGGGGCATTTCTAGGGATTAAGGTCCCAATTTGGATTGGATGCATCCTTTAAAAGAAACATATGTCACCCTTGTGAGATCAATGAAAAGACATTAAAAAAAATCTTTAAGTTAAGCATTCCAGAAGGAAGAACTAAGGTGCACTAAAATTCTACTTGCTCACCTGCATTCCTTATCTTTAGTACTATCACTTGTCTATAAGCATATCATCATGGGCAATAAGTAAACAAAATCCCATAGCATCTACATTATTAAAAAAAAATGGAAAAGCAAAACCACATGACCACAATTTTTGCATTCTTACTACATTTTATTTGCAATTTTGCTTTCTAATCTAAGAATGTAACGTCAATTTTGTCATTCTTACCATATTCTATTTGTAGTTGTTCTTTCTAACCTGAGAAATTCAAGTCATTTCACAAAAACAAGAAAGAAAAAAATGAAGGAAAGAAGAAAGTGAACAAGTTGGCGGAATTTTTCTTACAATGATGAACAAGAAGGGAACCCGAGTCCAGAAATTGTTATGTGCTTTTACAAAAGATGTCTCTTTAGTAAGTCTAAATCTTGCTTGATCTGCAGGATTAGGATAATATATATATTTTTTTAGATTCAGGGAAATGACCATGAAAAGTATATATCACATTAAAAGTCTGCCACTTCTAAGTAACATCCATCAATTTCAAGCCCAAAAAGTAGGAACTAAAATATTTTTCCATGCAGGAGGTACCTTGTGAAAATTCATAGTCATGTGATAATGTCTCAGTCTCCCAAGCCCTCCATCCACGAATCTGCATAAAGAGTTTCATCAACAACCACAATGTACATTGAACATCTCCAAGGTATGGACAGATCTATCCTTAGAAAATTCAATTAATATAAATTGAATATAAAGCTATATAGCTGCCAATTTCATAGGCAGGTGCCAAGCTCAGTTAGACCTCAATTACAGCAAGACTATAAATGGTTCTCTATAGGTCACTGGGAAACTTCGCTTCTGGAAATTCATTGACCTCAATGAATAAATGAAAATTAGTGTCTCAGGTGACTGTGGCCAGGCCCAGACATAGCATTTCTATAAAACCTATCTAGATGCTGGTACTAACCACTCAATTTCAATGATCCAACAAGAACATCTACAATGTCTAAAACTAACACTACTTGCAACTTTCTGAACTGATCAGCAAATATTTTATCATCCAAAAGAATGAGATGTATTGGATAATTAAGATCTTATAAATTAATTACCAGGGGATCTCTCGGTTGAGACCCTTCAAATCAAGACTTCAAGAGTATTTTAGCTTTCTCAACCAATCACCAATATTCTGGTCATTCATTATATGTGATGGGTTAAACATTTAGCAAATTAATATTTGAAATGACAGAATATCCTGCTTGTGTATCAAGTGTCCCTACAACTATTTTAAGAGATTACAGGGTATAATAATAAAACCACAGAAATGCTCCCATATTTGACCTACCTTTAGTCTTCCAAGCGCCATTGTAGCACAACTATACACCACATGAAAGACTGCTAAAAAGAATATGAAAATGTGTAATTGGTGCAATCCATTAATAGATATAAGTGGCTCGTACCCCTGTTGTCATGAAATATAAAACAGTTATAAACTGGAAAGCTAGGATCACATTCATACATTATTGAAAACGTGGTAAGATAGTCAATTAGAGCCCATAATGAAGATGAAAATTAATTTTTAGTTATCTTATTTCCACAAGTTGGTTATTAGCATTTAGCAAAGCTAGCAAACCAGGAAGACAAAAGTAACAGTATTTAATTGGCTTATGGAACTATTTCACAAACTTTCATGGCAACTGGAGCTTTTGATTTTATAGTATTGGGCCAATAACTTAAGGTTGGTTGAATGTATGGGTGGAATTTATATTTACCTGAGAGGAAGGTCAAGCATTACTCTAGGGACCAGCTGGTCCCTAGCATCTAAACCATCCAAATGCCCCTCCATACCCATGCATTTCAGGTCCTGAAATCGGGCATTTCTTTCAAGAATTCCGTCAGGTACTTATCCATTTGAATATAAATAGAAAAGTTGGATTCTCAAGTTCAGTAGCTTGTCCTCACGTAATTCCATGTCCAACAGTGTGTATTTTTCTTTTTTTAATAATTGAAAGGTGAAGCCTTTTGTTCTTGGAGCATCTAGTTTGGTTCTTTCATAATAATAGAAAGTATGACAAATTCTGTAAAATAAAAGCAAGAAATCAATTGCTCTCACTGATTTCTCTATCCCATGTCACACTGTAGAATCATAAAAACAAGAAATTCCTTTCACCGATCCTCAAGTTGGTTTTCTTTTCCATTTTTTTCTTGGATGAAACATGGAGAGCTTCTCAACTCAGAATTTGAGTTTCAAGAAGGGTACAAAACTAACATTAATTAGAAAATTGAAAAGGGTTTATAGAAATTCAAAATTTCACAAAGTGAAACACTTGGTGATGTTGCCTTCAAAAGATGATTTTAATGTTAATGGCAATTAAAAACTTAGCTTAAACCACAACAGCAATAACTCTGCTTCTATCCAAACCATATATACCTTCAATTTCGTCATTGCATGAAAAACCAATGTATGTACGACCTTTGTTGCACTAATCTTCAAATTTCAATCAGAAAAATGAAATTCAATATCGAAAACTGAATGCTCCCTAAGATACAATACCTCCATGCATTTATAATCTCCACCTCCAGATAAGATTCTACGCTCATTCCATAAAAGCTTTCGATGATGTCCCTCTCCAGCACTCTCAGTCTTGTGTTCTCCATCTTCTGCACCATGTGCCAATCCCCCTGCTCTATAGGGACATGGCAACATTGTATTTGCAAAATGCTCAGGAATGCATACTTTGGCAATGTAGATCTGGCCGAAAGTCAGGAGTAAGGAAATGAAACCTAAAATCATAAGCTCTGCACAAATAATTAGATAAAAGAAAATTAACTAGCAGAAAAAGGAAAGCAATGGGCACAATAATAATAAAATAATGATGATGATGATGATGAAAGAGCAGAAAAAGCACAAGCCGGAAGTTTCCCCCCCCCCCCTCTTTTTTTCTCTTTGTTGCAATGTTTACTACTAAGGATTAGGCTTTAAGTTATCTTACCGCCTTTAACCTTCTCAAGAGCTTCATACAGGGCCTTCTTGCGTCTTTCTTGAAACCACTGAAATGAAACACAAATGCAAGGACCAGTAAGCAGGGAGACCACTGAAGTTACACAACATTTGACATCTAAAAACTGCCCATAATATTTGGTCAACTTTCCCACCACCCATTAGCTAACCAGAAGATGTTGCAAACTGTCAATCTTTATTTTTTTCTCAAATATGAGATGCCTTCTATCTTTACTCTGCAATGCATTCTCAAACAAAAGATAACAGAAAGAAAATTCACAATGGGAAAACAAAGCAGTTCCAGTGACAGAATTGGAAGGGAGAAATGAAAAATGTATAAAAAATTCAAGCACATTAAATTCAAAATAAAAATCAAAGAATCATTCAACCAACTGTAAAGCCAAACTTCATCCATTTCTCCTCCCGTGAAGCACATGGCCATGAATCCAAATGGCTAAAAATGGAGGGAGGGAATCTCTTTAAAGAGATTACCCCCCTCATTTTTCTCATAATCCATGTAAAAAAATGAAATAAAAAAAGACAATCAGAACAGAATGAAAATAATCACACAAGCACACAAAAGATGGGGACCAAACCAATCTATCTCTCACCCATCTACAATCCCAAATAAAACTCAAAGCCTGAATCACTGGAGAAAGAAATACTTGTTTATTTCTTCTAGAAATCCATAAAACGAGAAGATAAATAATTATAATTCAATAATTCAAAAAAGAAAGAAATCATATGTTTACAGCTTACCTCCCCAACTCTGTGAAGAACCTTCTCTAATACTATAGAAATTATAATGATAAACGCACAAACAAAAGCAACTGCCCACGTGGGTGTCTGATCAAGCTGCCTTGATTGAGAGTTATCACCTCCCGACATGGTGACAAAAAGAAACTAGTTCCAGAAACTAGGCGAAGGATGATAATAATACGTGAGGCGTTTTTTCTCTGTATTTACGTGGGATTCTTCTGATAACATGCATTTATTGAATATTTCTAATGCAGAGAGGTCTGAGAGATGGCTTTAGCTGAAGGAGAGCGGAAGAAAAATTGAATGAAGGTGGCCTCAGACCTTCAGAAACCATCTCATTATTTTCTCAGAAAACGATTTGAGAAGAGGAATGGAAATTTTGCAGTAAGGGTACAAAACCAAGGACGTACCACTAGGTACGAGGAAAATAAGTGGCAGTTAGAGAAGGAGGATTAAAAGTTAATGCCTTGGTTTACCATGTTAATTTCGAATCTGCCCTCATAGTATTTAACGGTGTCTATTATTATTAGGCATTTCATCGGGCCTCATTGGTCAAAATCTAGCCACAAGAACGATTAGTTATGCCTTCTATCAAAAGAACAATTGGTTGTGGGAGAGATTATAGACTGTTTATATCATATACTGATGCTGAAGATTGAAGAAGACCATAGCATGAATAACATCATACACTGAGAATTTCACTTAGTTTGATCATCTACACCCTCAGATTATGCATTTATGCAATATATAGGCAACTTAGAATCCCCTAATTTCACTTATATATATACACACACACTAATAGTTGCGTACAAGATTTGCATGCAGCAATTTATGATGATAGTATATGATATGTTTTCAAAGTTTTCTATAATTATTTTATATTCTTGTTTATATACATTATTCTTATTTGTCATATTTATTTTTGTTTATTATGATGAATACCTGATATTCAATATGTGTTCAAATGTTTTGTAATTTTTTTTAGTTTTTATTATTTAATTATTTTTTGGAAAAAGGTAACGTAATATTTATTGAATAAAAATTTTTAAAACATTGGTATTTTTTTGGAAAAAGGATTGACACATTTGACCCGAAAGGTTGAATTGTTGACTCACCACCAAAACAAGAAAACAACTTCATTTTTAGGTTGATTTAAAATTTGTATTTTATTTCTATCATCAATTAAAACAATTATTCTTTGTCACATAGTTTTCTTTAATATGGTTAATTAATATATAAAATATAAGAGATATGCCCAAATGTTTTCTATTTTTGTGTTTTCATGTTTTTAACTTTTATTATTTAATTGTGACATAATGGGTTGATGCATTTGACCTGAAAGATTGAATTGTTGATCTATCACTAAACAAGAAAACAATTTCACTTTTGGGTTAGTTTTATTTATTTTTATTTTATTTCCATCATCAATAAAAAGTTAAAAAACAATTTTTGTTTATCATGTTTAGTTTTTCATATGGTTATTAATATAAAATACTAGAGATGTGTCCAAATAATTTCTATAGAATTTCTATATTTCTCATAGCATTTGTATTTTATGATTTACTTAATTTTGAGATCAATGGTTGACACATATAACCCGAAAGGTTGAACATTTACCTACCACTAGGAAAACAATTTTATTTTTGGGTTGATTTTAATTTTATATTTTATTTTCAACATCAATAAAAATAACTATTATATATCACACTTATCTTTATTTGATATGATTAATATAAAACATTAGATAAGTGCCTAAATGTTTTTTATATATCACACTTTCTATATTATTACATAATGTTTTTGTGTTTTTATCTTTTTATTTTTTTTATTTAACTATGATATCAAGGGTTGGCACATTTGACTCAAAAAGTTGGATTGTTGACCCACCACCATGGATTAGTTTTAAATTTATATTCCATTCCAGTATCAATAAGAATAGTTATTATTTATTACACTTATTTTCTTAATATGATTAATATAAAACATTAGAGATATGTCCAATTTTTCTATATTTTTAATTTTTTGTATTTATTGATATTTTAAAAGTTTTTTATTTAATATGACATTATGGATTGGTCCATTTGACCTAGATTGTTGAATTGCTTACTTGCCACAAGGATGAAAGAACAATATTTGAGTCAATTTTAAAAGGCATGTATTTTGGATATAGATCAATTAATAAATAAAATTTATTGGTCAAAAAATAGCTTTAGGATCCAATGAGAAAATGGAAGTTAATACTCTAATTATAGGACTTAAAGAGAGGGAATTGAGTGAGGATAAATGTAGTAGTTTAAATTACATTTTGTGTCCTCACAATTAGAGAACCAAATTCAAAATTAAATAGGGGTTATTATAGTGAAGAGTATAATTCAATGAATGATAATAGGAGTTAATACCTTAAATATAAGATTTAATGAGAGGGATTTGAATGTGGAGAAAGTGGTTGATCAAATTACAATTCTATCCTTATAATAAGAGAGGGATCACATTTAAAAAAGTAGAGGTATTCTAGTCAAACAAAAGTTTCAAACTCTCATTTACACTTTTAACAGTTGTATAGATATAGACATATATAGCAACATTCTTTTTTTTTTATGGTTTTAATTTTCATTTTTTTCAAAAGACTTTTGGGTTTCCAAAGTGTTTCATCTCCCCCCCTCCCTCTCCACCATCTCCCGCATCATCATTAACATGCATGGTCCCCTACAACCCATACACAGTTTAACAAGACCATTGGACGGCATGGGTCCAAAACCACTTGTACGACCCATACCTATGCATAGCAAAGACATAAAGAAGTTACTGATCTTATGTGTCCTCGAACTTGTAGACTCCAACACTTTGTGAAATTCATCTCATGCATGGTTAAGGCTTCAAGTCAAGGTGACAATGGGTGGGATTCCTTTTTAGAATGATATAAATTGGACATTTATATATTTATCTGGATTTCTTGCTCTTGGTATAGATTGTGATAGATGAGAATAATTTATACAAGACTAACTTCGAGTTCAGAACACAGCCATTTAACAATATCCAATAGGCAATTGAAGGAGTTTCTAGCGAAAGAGGAGATATACTAGCATAAGATCAATGCAGGGATGACAATAATTGTTCTAGTTGGATCCATGTTGTAGGTTCTACACACTAAACTTTACTTGGTGGAACTTTGTTAGTAGTGGTTACTACTCTTATGTACTGAATGGAGCATGTAATAGAAATTGGCCATTACTCCTATATAAAATGAGGGTCCTTTTGGTTCGCAGCCAGAATCGGAATCGAAATCCTTCAGAATCAGAATTGGAATGATCTATTCCCATAGTTTGTTTGGTTCAGATAGGAATGGGACTGTAAATTGGAATCAACAGGAATGGGATTTCATATTCCCAAGGGAAGGGGAAGGAATGATCATTCCCTCAAATAGTGGAATGCCATTCCACAAGGAATGGGAATAGGATTCCGATTCCACCAACCAAACAGCTGGAATTGGAATAATTCATTATGATTCCGATTCCAGACACTTATTCTTGCAAACCAAACGGGGCCTGAGAAAGTTGATAAAATGAATTCATTAGATACGAGTAGTGCGAGTCAACTGTAAGCTCAACTGAAATACCCACAGTTGAGTAGTAGAAAGAACGTGGTGAGTATAGAAATAGCCTGAGATTGAAGATATTCTCTAATGAAGTGATAGTCAATGTCGATGTGTTTTGTTCTTTTGTGAAACACAGGGTTGGCAGCCTTATTATCACAAAATAAGGGCATGGGTCTCTTATGACGAAGGCCCAAGTGATCAGTGATCAGAAGGCGATGAAACTAGAGGATTTCACTGGTAGTAGTCGTCATGGACCTATATCTAGCTTTAGCTAAAGAATGGACAACAATGGGTTGCTTTTGAGTCTTCCAAAGATATTGGAGAAGAGTTGATATATGTGATGTAGCTAGTGGTGGATCTTCTAGTGAGAGGATAACCAACTCAATTTGAATCACAAAAGGCACGAAGAATACTAGAGGCAACAAGTATGAGTCCATGGTTAGGAGTAGATTTAAGATTGTACTAAATGCATGGATGGCTCATGAATAGACTTAGAGTATGAATCACATAGTTGATGTCAGGCCGAGTAATTGTCAAATAGATAAGGCAACCCACAAGACCTCTATAAGTGTTGGGCTTGCAGTCTAACACATGGTTTTCAAAATCGGACCGGACCGGAAGAATCAGGAACCGGTCAGGTGATGGGTTCTGTTTTCCCCAAAAACCGGATTTCTCCCAAAAACTGTTGATTTTGGTCAACGAACCACTGAATTGGGCGGTTAACCGTTCGAACCATTCGTACAATTTTGACTGTTTTTCATTTTTTTCATTTTTTTAATTTTTTTATTTTCTTGCCAGAACGGGCTGAGCATTCAGTTTGAACGATTGGACCGTTCGACCTGGTAACCGAACCCCTGACCGGTTTGATCACCGGCTCGGTTTTAAAAACCATGGTCCGACATGACTACTTCTTGTAAGATATCTAAGAGATATTTCCTCACTCATAAAACCTAGCATCAGTTCTAGTAAATTCCACACCAAGAAAATAGTAAAGGGGACCAAGGTCCTTGACATGAAAACAATGACTGAGATACTGTTTAAACCAAATATGTGAGTGGAGTCATTCCCAACAATGAGAAGGCCATCAACATATACAAGGACCGCCAAAAATCTTTTTGGTCGAGTTGAAGTAAACTGTAATGAATCAGTTGTAGATTGGATGAAACCATTATGCTTGAGAGCATAAGCTAATTTCTCAAACCAATTACAGGATGCCTGCTTAATGGTGCCATCAGGTTTGAGTATTAACTTCACAGCCCATTTAGAACGAATGTGTGCTTTTCCTGGAGGAAGCTCAGTGAGTAACGACCATGTGTGGTTGTGTTTTCTTGTGATAAGTTCATCATTCATGGCTTGTTTCTGGTGAGGATTAGTGAGGGGCTTCCACATAGAGCCTAGTTCGGTTGTGTCCAAGAGAGCAGAAGAAAAAGCTATGGAAGCACCCAAATTTGAATAGTTGTACATAAAATGGGACAAAACATAATCAGATAGCTTAGCTGGTGGATGGGTGACACGATGAGGTCTATTAGTATGAGAAAGGTTAGAACCTTATGGTGTGTTTGGTTTGAAGGAAAAAGTAGGGAAAGGAAGAGAAAGGTAGGGAAACCTTTACAAACCTTGTATAGGTTTTTCTCCCTTTCCCTTCCTTTCCCTACATTTTCCTTCAAACCAAACATAAGCTTAGGAGAATGTAGGCTTGAAACTTGATCCTTATCATGGGCCTAAGAGGCACCGTTTTTATTCTTCATAAAAAATAATGTCCCTAGGCAAAGAGACTTTGTTTGCTTCACAGTCGAAATCGGAATGGTCCATTCCCATAGTCTATTTGGTTCAGGCAGGAATGGGAATGGAAATTACATTAAATAGGAATGAGATTTCATTCCCAAGGAAGGGGCAAAGAATGGTCATTCTCTCAAATGGGGAATGCCATTCTAGCAGGAATGGAAATGAGATTCTAATTCCACCTAACCAAATAGTTGGAACCAGAATAACCTATTCCAATTCTGATTCCAGGTCTATTCCCCCGAACCAAATGGGGCTAGAAAACTTTGGTGTCGAGATTGTAAATTGTAGTTTGTTTGTCTCTATGGATACCTGACAAAAATGCACCAATCGGATTGAGTGGCAAATTTGTCAACAACTGTATCTAGTAATCATTCAAAAGGCTCAATTTGGAAGGAGTACAAATGCAAATTTGTAGAATGTAAAACCTTGTATTTTGTATTAATTTGTATGTATTTGCACTCTAAAAATTTGCATTTGTATTCCTTCCAAACTGAGCCTAAGCAAGAAAAGGGAACACTCAAAAGGCGCTCATAGGTCAATAATTTCCCATAAGTTTCGGTTTGGAAGGAGTACAAATGCAAATTTGAAGAGTGTAAAACCTTGTATTTTGTATTATTTTGTATGTATTTGCACTCTAGAAATTTGCATTTATACTCCTTCCAAACTGAACCTAAAGTCTTTCAAAAGGAGATTGCTCATTGAGGACCGGAGTGGGAACTGGTTTATGATGTAACATGTAAGTACATAGCAATGAGTACAAACTCACCCAGAAACCAGAGTGGTGAGTTTGCATGAAACCGTAATGTCCATGCCATTTCAAGTAAGTATTTGTGCTTGTGCCTAACCACCATTCTAGTGTGGTGTGGCCCATACATAGGGGTGCTCACGATTCGGTTAACCGAATTGTGGGCTTTTTTTTTGTAACTAAATCGGTACTACTGGTTTTTGAAAAACCAGTAACCAAAATCGAAACAAAGCCAATTGGTTAACCAGTGCACTGGTTCAATTAACCGTCGATTTGGTTCATCGATTTTTTGGTTTTTTAATTTTTACAATATATATTATAAAAATATAAAAAAAAAAATAAAAAATATATATAAAATATTATATTTTAATTAATAAATAATATATCATATACTATAAATATACATCTATATATAATGCATATTTATTAATTTATAAAAAATAAAAAATATATAATATACATAAATATATATAAAATATATAGAAATATATGTATATCAGTCGATTCGATTAACCGCCGGTTTTCTATATTGGTTAACTAAAACCTAACCAGTACCTTCAGTTTTTTAAAAAATACTAAACCGAAGCCAAACCGACCATTCAGTTACCCAATTTTTCAATTCGGTTTCGATCAGTTTGGTTTTTCGGTTTTTTTTCTCACCCCTAGCCATACATCTAGTATGATAATCATCAATACCATGGGTTGCATAAAATTCTAATAGTGGTCGAGATTTGAATTCCATTCCATTATCAGATCGAGCCATTTTAATATTTGTGTTAAATTGATTATGCACCGCTTTGGATTTATGTTGCATCAATAAGACACAAATAGCCCAAGAATATTGTAGAAGTAGTGTGTATATTGCTATTAGGATGAGGTAATCTGGGCCATTTGGGTTTAATTTATTACAAGCATCAACAACCATTTAGAGATTATGTTGAAATATTTATATTGGAAATGAGAGACAAATGATCACAAGATGCATGACCTAATCGAACCACAATTGAGGCTGATGACATGTAGAGTGATCTCTAGTAAATTAAATTGATACAGGCCATTATAGACCTTCCCCACACCAAAAATTCTCTTTGAATTTAGATCCTATTGGACATTGAAGGTAGGGAAAACACAGGGAGTGTTTCCCTGAGAAATCCTCCCCTCCAGATCTTATTGCCACATTTATGAAATATCCATGTGGGTTTACAACCTTTTGATAGATAACTAAGTCCAACTCTTACAAATTTGCACATGTGCTACTGAAACCTAGTAGCGACAACAAGGGGTCAAAGTTGTTGGTCCAGGAAAATAGCACAGAAAGAGCTTTCCATGAATATGAATGATCAAAATGAAGATATGACCTATGATTCAGCTGAAGTTCCCATGGAAATACAATTAGAGCAGAGCACCCATAGTAAAGATAACAGTTAGATGTAGATGACAAAGATCATTGGCTTCATATGGTGCCTCGAAAGCTGATGTTTATGTGGAAATTTAAGAAGAAGTTCATCAAATAATTCGTTGCCTTGGGTGAATACTGTAGTTGGTATACTTCTTGGGTGCAACTTAAGTTTTTAGATTTTTCGAGATTGAAGCAAGTTTGGAATCCATTAATCAAGTAACATAGAAATCATAGATCTCACAAATGGTTTCTATATTTTTAAGTTCATGTTGGAGGCAAAACTCTCTTTCAAGGTCCTTGGCTTATAGCTGATCAATATTTATCAATTTATAAATTGAAACAAGAACACATTAACAAGACATCTATTTGTCTTAGAGTTGTATAACTCCCTATGGAATATTATGACTAGGAAATGTTGTCCTTAGACCCCGTTTGCTTTCCGGTAAGTTATTTATCCGGGTAAGTGCATTTACCCATATTATCTTATTTCCCAGATAAACAAGTCAATGACCATTTTAGCCATAAAAGTCCATTATTAAAAGGGGCATTATTGTCCCATTCAAGTGTTTGCAACTTTCCCCCAGGTGGAAAAGTTATTTACCCACCTAGTAGATGGGTATCACTAATCCGGATAAGTGATACATAGGAAAAGAAATTTTCCTTGGTCCCCACATAAATCTGAAAAAGAACATGGGTTTCTTGGTCAATAGGAAATAAAATTGGGAACAATGATTAAGATAGATTCTATTAGTATTTGTGTAGAAATGGATCTATGTAGGTCATTATGTACGAGAATAAACCTTAACATTAGCTGGTACATGGTAATGTACAAAAGACTTCCAATGAGGCTCACCTTAACATGGAACTGTACTTCCTTAGATCCAGGTTCAATGACAACAAAAGAGAAAGAATATATACCACTCAAGGAGATGCTAATCAAATTCAAGTAACAATCAACATGAAAACCCAATAAATCACAAAGTCAGAGAGAAAGATCCAATGGTTCATTAAAGCAATCTGGGGGCTTACCGCACGACATCAAGATAGCAACGAGCAAGACTTCGTTCAACCTTACATACGGGACCGAGGTCACCATCCCCACCGAGATCGAAGTGCCAACCTTGTGATCAGAAGTGTATGAAGAGGAAGTAAATGACGATGAGCTACAAACCAATCTAGACTTGGTGGAAGAGGTTTGCGGCTTGGCTTATATCCAAAATATGACATACCAAAAACGTGTAGCTTGGTACTATAACGCCTGAGTCAGGAGACAACAATTTTGAGTTAGTGACCTAGTACGTAGGAAGGTTATGGTACTTGAGCTCGGCATTGGAAAGATAGGTCCTAACTGAGAAGGACCCTACCGAGTATGCAAAGTCATCAACGAAGGGACATACGAGCTTGAAACCCTCGAAGGGAGGCATGTCCCCTATACATGTAAAGTTGAGAACATAAGAAGATACTACATATGAAGTTTCGACCACGTACATCGACCACCTCACCTGAGTGTAGTATGTATATCTAGGCAGTTTGGCTAACTTAGAACATAGCATAAAAATCAAAAAGGCTGGTTTACTTTGGCACCTTGGCCCGTATAAGCAGTTTGGCTAATTTACGACTTAGCCAAAAATATGGAAAAGCTAATATGCTTTTAACACGTCGGCCAGTTCACTCTTCAAGAAACCAGCTCGCTCTTAGCACTTGAATCTCTAAGGAGCTCGACATCATCTTGACTTAGTCATATATTAATCGGCTAATACACTCTCAGCACCTCGGCCTAGCCCCAAACACCTACAGACATTTGGCATCATTTTGACTTGGCAGAGATCAATTGGCTGATTCACTTTTACCACCTCGACCAATACATATACCTCGGCCCCGTGTTGACTTAGCCAAAATTTAATCAATCGATACTCCCCTAGTGCCTTGGCCTATATATCCCTCGATACCCCAACTTATGTTTTTTAAGAAGTCAAAAGTCTTTCTTTACATTGGAAAAAAAGAAAAAAAGAAAAAAGGTGTATGGCTATTCGTCTCCCTCCTTGCCATCATCGTTGCCGCCAACTTCTTCAATTTCTTCGCCAACCTCTTTGTCATCCTCGATCATCTCATAGGATGTATCCATCTCGGCAACGATAGCATCTCCCATGCTATCAGAAACCAACCTGATGAAGATGTGATCAAAGTTGAAGTTAGGGTGGAGAGTTCGGAGGAAGCGACGACACAATCTGAATTCTTGAGAGAGGGTACAATGGCAGTAGTCTTCTCAACCTCAAACTTCAGTGAAATACGATACGCATCCACCGGCTCGTTAAATGTCCTTGGCGTACTTAGCCTACCATTCCTCTAGCAGACGATCCCGCTCCTAGATTTGGCAGTCTTGTGCCTCCACCTCACTGATGAGGTTGGCTACATCTCTCCTGAGCCTCCCCTAGTTGGCGGCGATCCTCCTCGCCACTAAGTCGAGCATTCTACAACTAAGCTTGGAGAAGCTCAATCTAGTCCCTCATCTCATGCGTCTCACGCCTCGTACAAGTGGCCTGATCTAATAGGACTTGAACAAGAGAGTTGGATTGCGAGCAGGAAATAGATTAGTAGTTGAGGCAAGTTGAAAACGAAAAGGCTACAATGTAATTGCAACTGAGCTTGGACATCATGGGCGGGATCGACATTCACTGTATTCCCATCCTCTTTCGGGTCAATCACAATGTGCTCGGCCAACCTCCTTATGGGAAGTGAGCTGGCAACTTCTCTTGCTCTTTTCAACATCTTGTTCGCCCCAATTATCTTGGCCGCAACAAGGATGTTCGAAGTGTTGGACATTTCTGCACAAGGAACAAAAAATTAGCCGAATAGATAAATGGTAAGATATCTTGTGACAACAAAAATATCATCAGGGACAACCTACCGACAGGACTCAGATCGGCCTCAATGAGCACCAGCTCGGCTAAGAAATCCTCGGCCAAAGATCATCGTTCTACGAGGAATCTGACTTCGTCTACTAGCTCGCTGTCAAACACAGTGACCTTCCTTGGTTCAGGTTGCCAAGTGGTATTGACCGGCCAGCTGTCCTCCTAGGACAAGAAAAGTACCTATGCTTCCAATTCCTCACTTTTGAAAGGAAGTCGTGTAGGAGCTTGTACCTAGGTTGGTAACTCACATAAAAACAGTATGGTGCCCTAGGCATCTTCTTTATATGGTAGATCCCCATAAAGTAGTCAATGTCTAGCCCCATGCCGAGGTGGTAATGGAGAGAGATCATCCCCACAATTCTCCAAATTGAGCTTGGATGGAGCTGCTCGAGGGAGACCCCGTAATGGTTGAGCACCTCACAGAAGAAGGGATGAAGTGAGAAATGAAGCTTAGCAATCAATGCCCCCTTGAAGACACACATCTCATTTCGCCCATGGTTCCAAGGGTATTGACCCTCGCTGGGCAGAATGCAGCTATAGGTCAAGGGGATGTTGAAGGTTGCTATCAACCCAAGAACCTCTTCGCCAGTCAGTGAGCTAAGAATGAACCCAAACACAAGTCATTGAGAGGTTGAAGTTCTCCTCTAAGACCTTTGTTTCTCTTGAACCAAGGTGCCAGCCTTATCTCGTTTAAACTCATAGGAATCCCCCTTTGGCCCTTCTTAATACATTTTCAAAAGAAAATCTACTCACCAATTAAGGAGAAGAAGATGGCAAAAATGGAGAACCTCGCAGCGAACCCAAGGATCGTTTGCTCAAAGGCAAGGCAAGCAATTTGAATTTGAATCATGTGCGCCTTAGTCGAAATTTGAAATTGATGTGCATGGACATTCCAAATCCAACGCCCCTGTTCAAAATTTGAATTTACCACACATGGACCACGTCCCGTTTGGAGATCTGAAATCCACCTTGTCGCATGAACGCTGAGGTTCCAAGATACCATACCATAGAGGGACTAATTAGACTTAATCACTTAGGGCCAAAGATATGTAGTGAGCTACTCCCTTTGCCTGATTGACCCCAACTCAGGAGTGGAGAACAATTGATGGAGGATTTGACCCTCCAATGACAACGCAACATGTGGCACTTCCCAATCAACAATGCCACCTTGGATGGACCTTAGAGCCACCTTGGTAACCCTCGGGGGGCATGTCACACGCTCCAAGGAGCCTTGATGCCACCTTGGCATGTTCACTCCAACGAACTGGTCGGGGCCGAGCTGGAGACCTTGGCATTGGGAGCGACTGCTGTCAAGGTCCCATAGGCCTGACTGCAGCCCAGTCGATGATCTGCATAACGTGGCAAATGGCTTCTCTAGCGCACAGCCCTCCTAGTTCTCCAGAATTGCATCCCTTAATCAACAGACCCGTCTCCCCATGCTGCATGCTTCGAAAGTTGACCACATAAAACTTATCCCTCCACGCGGACTACATCTCCGACTAAGAAATGACCTCTGAGCGAAACAAACACGTCTTACAGGGGATCTTGGGCGAATATTGTGAAGCCCACATAACTCACGCTTATATAAAGGAGCCTCATTCACCATAAGAGGCATGCACGATTTAGCTCTCAAAACCTTTCAACTGTCACTTTCAAATTTTCAATACACTCATCGTTGACTTAAGCATCGGAGTGCCCACACCAGAAAAGCATCCTGGACACTCATCACTGACTTAAAAATGATTTCGTTCTTATATATTGAATAATTTCATCCCAATTTTAACACATCAAAATAGCTATAGCTCAACTCTCTCTTTCCTTTATATAGCTGCTTTGCAAATTTACTTATTGTCTCGAGACTGTAAAAAAAACCACAATGAAATTATTCCAAATGTTAACAGAATAGGAAAGGGCCTGAAACAAGTTCTGCACACAAGAATAGTCCCATCATCCATCGATATTATTAATATCAAGCAAGCATAAGGTAAGAACCAGAAGTAGTTCTCCAAAACTAGAAAATATATATCATCATCACTTATGGAATTCCAAAACGCAACTGTCATACGCAGAACAAACTACTTGAACACTGGTAAATGCTGAACTCAGTGCTAAGGCTTGGAACTGTTTGTATGTTCTTTCTTTTCCTCCAGGGCATTGTGATAACATGACCAAATCATGTTCCCATACGACTTTAGTGACAGGATCAGAAGGATTGATTCGACGGCAATGACCATTCCCAAGTTGGGTAAGGCTTTCCAACAGTTCTTCAGAAGCTTCAAGCAATCTTTGTCGTTCCAATCATGAAGTATGCACTAGGAGCATAAAGATCAAGCCAAGAAAGACATGTTAATTAAATTGAATTCCTCGAATGAGTCACAGGAGAAAATTAAGGAGCTTGTTTCAACTTTTACATTTTTTACAATCTTTCATTTACAATTATAATATACAGTACAAATGCAAATATATACAGTACAAATATAAACAAAATAATATAAAATACAAGATTTTGCACTCTACATATATTTGCCTTTATATTCCTTCCAAACTGAGCCTATGGGACAGAGCAGGGTGCATGTGAGCCTGGAGAGGTTACTTGGGACAACTCAATAATTGGGACATATGTAGACATTATTTAATTAGAACATAACAAGTTGATGATATTAGCATTATATATATATGAACAATTAATTTTCGAAATCAAATCATGAGCTGTAATTAGATGAGCTCGAATCAGGTAAGCTCAAATTTGAGATTCAATCAGCTAGATTTAATTGTGTTGGGTTGAGTTCATTAATGAGTGAAACTAGCTAGCTTGCACCCTTTACAGCCCCACAATTAATGCTTAATTATTAAAAAAATAATCATTCTTTTATATTAAAAAAATTCAAATAAATCACCTTCATAAAAATGGCATCTGCCTTTGGAACATATTCAAACATATCCCCTCCAAGATGTTCCACACCTGTTTCATAAGTAATTAAATAGTTTTATTAGGGTACCATTATAATACTCAAAAATCAAGATTCCACGGAAAAAAATTGTAGAAAAGTACAGTACACCACACTGCAAAATTATGAATTTTATTGTAACCTTATACAATTTAAAATGAAAAACACCCCACCCTAAAACACCAATATTTGTCTATCTATTGACAGCAATTCTAAAAAATTCACCTGAGTTGGTAACTGATAAATCGGTACGACTATAATACTGAAGAGCAGATATTTCTTCAGTAAGATGGTGCATCTGCTATGACATGGGGTAAATCAAAATTAATGCCCTTAATTTGAGGATACTTGGATGTGATCATGTTAATTGTGACTCCAATTCAGTCTCCCACATCAACTACCACTTTGAGGCCCTCAAATCCCTTGTATGTCTCAAGAATTTTCACCATGGTCATTGTGGTAATATTTGACAATGCCTTATTCACGACCTTGTTAAACCTAGCATCAACCCCAGTATATTCAAATACATGCATCCCATGAGCCTTGATGAAAGGAATTCCACCTTTAAAAACCGCATCTTTCAAACATTGCCTGCAGCCAAGGTTCGATGATCAAGTTTTGCTTGAATTGAAACAACAACGTAAATGATATTAAACTCTTATCTATATATAGAGCTAAGGTTGCATTTAGATATAACAATTTTGGAATTGGAGGCTGTAATTCTCCATTATTTGTTTTTTTTTTTTTTTTTTTTTTCTGTTGTTGGGTGGTTCCATAAAAACTAATCAATAGCCAAATATGAATTCCTGGGCTGCAATATACAGTTCGGATTCGGATCCTAAACATCTGAATTCAATCTGCTATTGAAAACTGAAATCCGTAACTCATCCAAATCAATCAGATATAGGGAGCTCAAATTGGATTCAAATCATATCAGAACCGGATTTAGCCCAAATTTGCTTTATATTTGTTCAAAACAAAGAAAGAAATTAAAACTGTCACTAACTAAAATACCTTTTATAGTTTTATTGATTTATTAAAACCTATCCATAGTTTGTATTTTATAAACACGCCATATAATTTTAGGGATTTGGTTTGACTTAATTGCATTAAGAAAAAGACGAAAGAAAGCATAAAATATTCCAATATGTAATGATCTCAAGCACCAGGGCCGGCCGTAGATATGATCTCAAGCACGTCCAGCTCCAAAGCTGCTTTTAAGACCATGGGAAGCACCGTAGCGGTTGCCAGTTGCACCATGGGAAGGGGACTGTGCCTTGATATGGGCACGAAGATAGATGGGTCAGAGAGCGTCTACGAGTAATTGATTTGTAATTAATTATCTAATTATAGATGTTTTCTGTCATCGAATTTAATTATCAAGGAGCTTAAGGAAGGTAGATGAATTCTATATTAGGGTTTTATAAGAATTGAGTGCTCATGTGTTCTTCAAAATCATGTTGTGACAGATCACAATTACTTCATCATTAAATGACCTCCGTCTCCACACTCTTACTCTTTTACATGCTTTGTCCAACTGCTTTTTGTTAAAAACTTGTGCTATCTATCCTGTAGAACTAGTTGAAGTGTCAAAAACAAGAAAGAAAATTGAGATAGTTAGCAAAAGATGAAAATATCCAATTTCAATGGCGGATGGCCATCACAATTCTTTTCCACAAGTAGATATTTTTGGTATTAGTTGTGGACCATAAGCATGCATGATCTCTCCCAACCTAATATGATGCATAGGTAAAAACATAAAATATCCAACTTGTGCCAACGAAAAGTGATTTGACAGGATAATCACAATCATCCACAAAATGACAAAAAAAGAAAAAAAGGATATATACAATGACGGAGACAGCAACCATAAGGTCCAAAAGAAATTAGAATTTTGCAAAAACTTTAAGAAAAACATCACCTAATTGTGAATTCACAAGAGAACAAAAAATTCACTCACATGGGGATTTTGAGAGGGGAAAAGTTGGTTAAAGAGATTTTGATTCCCATTGACCAAGAAACTCAAATTTTTTTTTCACATTTATGTGGGGACCAGAAAAATTAAGTTTATTTTCCCGGGTAAGTAATACCCATCTCCTGGGTGGGTAATAGCTTTCCCACCTAAGGGGAAAGTCACTAACACTTGAATGGGACAAAACTGTCCAATTTAATAATGAATTATTATGGCTAAAATGGTTATTGTTTTATTTATCTGGGAAATAAAAGAAGATGGGTAAATGCACTTATCCACCTAGGTAAATAATTTATCAAAAAGCGAACAGAACCTAAAAGATTATTTTCATTAAGCTTGGATAACATAGCAGATAATTTCTTTTCCAATTGAAGAAAATATGTTGACTACAATAAGGCAGAAAAATAGCTCAAATGTACCGTCTTGATCAATGACCAGCAAATAATGAAGCTACGAACACTACAAGAAATTTGACTTCTAACAATGGATGAAACCGTTGCCAAAAGACCTTAAAACTGTTGCTAGAGACCTATAACAACGGGCTAGCAACAAACACCAAACCGATGCTTCTTCCACCGTGGCAATAGGTTCTAGCAATGATATTATAAAACCGATGCTGGAGATATCATCTACCAACAGACGTAACCATTGCTACAATCTTAATCTCTTGCAACAGACATTAAGCTGACCCTTGCTAAAACGGCTATATCAACGGACAAAAACGTGGCTAAAGCAGTGCATAAAAGAAAATTGGTTGATATATTACCATGATCATTCTATAAAACGGTTGCTAAATGATACATATAGCATCGGTTTGTAATGAAAACTGTTGCTAAACGATACATATAACAACGGATCATCATGAAAACTGTTGCTAAATGATACCTATTAGCAATGGTTGACCATGAAAACTGTTATTACAATACATTTCTAGCAACAGTTTTGAAATATAATCGTTGCTAAAAACCATCTATAGCAATGGTTTTATTTGATACCGTTGCTAAAAGATATCTATAGCAACCATTTATCACTACAACTGTTGCTATAATATGCTTTTAACAACAGTTGTACATAAAAACCGTTGCTTAAAATCATTACAGCCATTGCTATCAAGGCACACTACTAGCAATGATTAGAATATATATGTTGTCTTTGTTCCCATGTTATACAAATAAATAATAATTTATAAAAAAAATATGTTTTTTATTCAAATTATCAAATGCTATTACAAAGTACACTTATCATTTGTCAAGAATACATGAATAAGCGTTTTCAACAAAAAAAATCTTCACTTTGATGTTGTACCACTTCCTTTTGCACCTGCAAGAATTAAGTAAATCATGAATATAGGCAACAAAACACCAAATACCCTCTCCCTCCCCCTGGACCCCCCATAATTTTCTTAAAAAATTACAAAAATGCAAAATATTATTCTAACTTGTAATAGAGGATAGGATAAAAAAATGAAGTCATTCAAATTGCTAAAAGCTCCACTAAGAAGAGCTTGGCAACAATCTCGAATTGCTAAAACCATCATCACTAGGCTGTGCTTGACAACAATCTCTTAGCTTTACCTATCCCTAAGGGTTTAAGTATAATATTTCAGCATAGAATTTGGATAATTAAACCAACATGCCAAGAATGATGAAACTTTATGATATAATGCAATCAAACTGAATATATATTACTGAAGCTTCCTTAGATCAAAGACCCAATAAGACTGCTAAAGCTACCTATACGAGACAACTTGGGTGATTCCCTAACATTACTTGCATACTCTTTATAGATTTGTGTGAATCCCCTGATCTGTTGTAAACATAAGTGCGAAATATTAAACTTCTCTATTGTTGTCTTGATGGTCCGTCTTGCTCATTGGCAGCACCAAACACATAATTTCTTGGGGTGTTTGGGTCGGTTTCCATATGCTTTCTTGGCATACGATTTCTTATTTTCAATGACAATTTTTAATTTAGGCGCCTAATTTACATACTAAGGAAGCAAGGATGTAAACCTCTTTGTTCAACCACTTCTACCCTTCAGTTCCATATATATTTTTCTTGAACTCAAAAGAACATAAGACATACATTTCCCATAGAATAGGGAACAAACAACAAACCAGAAATTTCATGGCAAAATGATAGATTTTCCAACGATACAAATCCACCCTGAGGAGAGAAGTATGTTGAGCTTTTATTAGTTACAGATTTTTAAATGAATAAAGAAGAATAAAGTATGCTGCATGGACTTTCTCTATGAATTCAAAAACTAAGTACAAAGGCTCTAGTTTGTAAAGTTGTATTAGAAGCAATTGTATCAAATTTAATAAAACCACAATCTGTTTATTAGTCAACTGAATAGAGTCCTTAATTATTTCATAGAAACTAAATATTTAATAATATACTAAATTCTAACCTAATGGCATATTCAATGCATATCCTTCAATAAGAGTCCATGCAACATATTCACTTTCCTTGTGAATTCAAAAGTAAACCTTAAACCTTGCATGTTCCAGGCTTCCAACTGTGACATAGGGCTTCTAAAGTGAGAGACCAACATCCTTTGAATGCTGCTTTACATGGTCTATGATTATGACTCTTTTTGTCTAATATCATCAACATAATACCTTTGCCAATTTAGTTATTGTGCTTATTGTAAAGGAATTATTGAACAAAGTATCTCTCACATTAAGTACCTCAGTACGTCAAATATAATACTCCGATCATCAGACGTTAATCTATTGACAAGAATCATCTGCATTATATTTCTAATTAAGTAACCCAAGTGGCATGTTGCAGATTTTGCTTACGAAATTTTTTCATAGACAGAAACAACGAATCTGGTCAGAATTTCTAGATAAAATAGATGGTATAGGTGGAAAAATACTTTGTTACCTCCAAACCTGTAGAAAAGAAAACTACTACCAACACAACAGAAAAAAAAAAACAAAAGATTGGAATAAATGGACAAAACTTACAGAGGACACATCATTTAACTCAGAATAAGTAGCGGTGGCAATTGGGTGGGTTGGGTTGGGTTTGGTTTGGGTTTAGTTTCAATCCAATCCATCTAAGCCGCCAATCCATTAATGACCCAATTATATAAAATTAAATGGGTTGGGTTCAACCCAAACCTGCTTTAACCCAATCCAACCCGCCCAAACCTATTAATCTTATAATTATGGACTTAAAAAATAAAAAAAAACTAACTCTCTCTTAACAAATAAGTTGGTTATAGTTTAGTGGTAATTATAGTTATTATTTACACAAGTGATAAATGTTCAAATCACAATACATGCATGTTATTTTTGCACAAGCAGCGAAGCCATTTGACTCTATTCAGATTTCGGGTTTGACCAAACCACTTAGGTTCAAACCAGTCACACTAACTTGAACTATATAATTGGATTATCTTTGAGTTAATCACATCAAGGGTATTTGAACCGTTTAGATCTAGATCAATCCGGTTAGACCGGACTGTACCGGTTCAGTCAATGGTGGATTAACTTGGACCAAACCGTATCAGGTTTGTGCACGGGTTTGGGGCCGAACCAACTTACCCAAAGTGGGTCAACGTAAGTAAATCGTGTTGATCCGGATTCGGGTCAGGTTGTGTGAATATTGGTTTACCGAACGGTCCAGACCAAGCAAAACACACGGACACCGAACCATCCCGCCCGAAACCGTTTCGGATTTGGGTCGACCTAGATCGGATTGTACTAGGTTGGGTCGAGCTGTGTGAATACTGGTTGGACTGGACAACCCAAATTGAGTAGAGCAAGCGGTACCAAACCATCCCACTTGGGGTCTATCTCGGATTTGGGTCGGCCCAAATCGATATATGCTAGATCAGGTCAAACCGCATTGAATTAATCCGAACTCGGGTCAAATTGATTTGGATTTATGTTGAGTGAAGTGTGTTGATTCAAGACAAAACTAAATTTAGTCAATAATTAATAGAAAATTAATGCATTAATTATAAATTATTTAATTCAAATGAAGAAAATTAAAAAAATGCTAAGGAATTAATACTTATATTTGTAATGGTTAACCCAATGGTTATCCACAACCCAACCCAACTCAACCCATTTAAATGGGCGGGTTGGGTGATTGGTTGATCACACAACCCGGCAAGTAAATGGACGAGTTGGGTGGGTTCAGCGGGTTGGGTGAAAAATTGTCACCCCTAAGAATAAGTATAGTAGTAGATAGAGAGGGTAGATAATAGCAATAACCAAACTCACTCTCTCTCTCTCTCTCTTGTTCTCCCTTAATCTCTCTAGCTCGTTCGAAAATCAGAAACCATATCAGAGCCAAAAGACTAAACTCTAAAATGTAAAGAGAGCATTGATAAAGATGATTTGACCAGTATGGAAAAATGATTATAATTCTAGAAACCATATGTTTTCTCCATCCAAATGCGACAATGGAGTCTCCTCATCGAAAAGCAAAACCCTACTTTTTTCGTCCAAACACAACAGTGGGCTAGATATCCTTCTCAATCAAAATGCAAAACCTTGTTATACCTGTCGAGGGAAAATCTTATTCTTTTTGTAATGGAAAATTTGCTTCTTGTTCCTGCATATTTTGATTTTTTGCAAAAGAAAATCTACAGGACACACCTTTAATTAGAAGAGGAAGCCTTTATTCAAGCCTTTCTTCAACTTGGAGGGAGAGTCATTTATTTTGAAAACTCAAAATGGTTCCGATTGGAGGGAGAGTTATTTCCCTTTCTTCGACTAGTAAATATGTATTTGCATTTTCACGTGGCAGTATCTCTAAGACAAAAGTATTTATATTTCATGGATTGTTTTTGAACAGTTATAAGTGAGCAATTTCTGGATGGTTATAAGTGGGCAGTTTCTAAAATGAGAGTAAAGGACATATATGCCTCTTTATGCCTATTGTATGTTTAAACAAGGGGGATAGAAAACGTCCAATGAAAATTCTAGAAAGAGAGGGCCATTCGCTATTTTATAGGTAGTATAGATAAGAGGTTTAGGCAGACTGGCGGAGGCTTCAAAAGAGAGGGATAGTCTAGAGATTTTGTTTTAACGAGAAAAACTTCTTATTAGTTAATTAATAATCTTACATCTTGTTTATCAAACAATCACTTTTAAATAGAAATTTATAAATCAATTATATGGAATTTAAATTTGAGTGGATATTAAAATATAGTTAAATTTGATTTAGATTTTATCTTATTAATTATAAAGTTTTGTTGTGAAATGTAAACTTTAATACATTTAGTTATTAATTATAAATGGCATTATAAATTAAAGTTTATATAATTATATTAATTAATATTTAACAAATTTATAAATCAATTTAAATTTATATAAAATGGATTTTAATTTGTATCAATTAGTTTTAACTTTTATTTTTATAATCTTTTTATATGGAATTTAATTGAATATTAAATTAAAAGTAAATGGAATTTTAAATTATAATGCACCTTTTATTAATGTAATAATTTTAAAATAGAATTTAAGTGGATTTTAAATTATAGTAAAATTTGATATTAGATTTAAATTTTTTTAATTATAAAGTATTATTGTGAACATGTAGATCTCAAAAAGTTACGTTGGGAACATGTAGGGCAAGGTGCCTTTACATGTAGATCTCAAAAAGTTACCCAATATAAAACAAATTAAAAGAATGACCTTAATTAGACATCCAAGCACAAATTTATGGCATCTAGAAGTTTATATTTATATGCTGAAAATATTTAAAAAAATGAATTGTTTTTTTTTAAATATAAAATAACATATATATATTACCTACAATATATATATATATGTAATATAAAATAACATATATATTACCTACAATATACATGTATTTAAATATATGCAAGTCAGGCTGGGCCCAAGGCAAGCTTAAAGTAGGCCTAGGCCTGACCCTAAAATTTGTGGCTTTGATGAGGGCCTGAGCCACAGTTAGGGCTGCAAACGGATCAAATTGGATTCGATAAAAGGTATATCTGATCTAATATGAATTGATAAGAAATCCGGCTGATTCGAATCCAATGAATCCATTAGATTTTCAAGAGTATGATTCGAATTTTAATTTGAATATCATATTAGATATCTGATTCAATTAGAATTGTAATAAAAAAGAATGGTATAATATAAATAATATATTATTTATATAGTATAATAATATTGTTATAATAATATATAATATATAATTATATAAATAATATATAAAACATATATATATAGAAAGAGAATATACATATATAATATATAATATTTCATAACAGGTCAACTTTCCTGATCTGTTCTGAGTTGTTAGGATCAAGAGTGGTATTTGAATCCAGCTCTTATCAAATCGGAATCAGGTCTGGTCCAACTTAGTTGCAGCCCTAGCCCTAGTCAGGGCCTTAACACAACACTTAGGTCTAATCATAGAATTTTCCAATTAGCAAAAATGATCACCCTTGTTTTTTGTGCCTTCAGCACTTCGGGATAGCAAAAGTTTATCAAAATTAAAAAAAACAAGAAAAAGATCACCCAATAGGATAGCCAAGTCCAATGTTGTAGCCTGCAAAAGTTTACAAATAAGATAAATTGAAAAACAAAATGATATCATTTAAGAAAACAAAATCGAGTGGTTACACAAAGCCAATACCAGTTCATTGGTTCATGGGTTGGACCAGTTAGGTGGATGGTTTTGGCTAATATTTTTGTAGAAAAAAAGGTTAGGGGTATGATCAAATTGGCTAAGGGCTGGGTTGTCCAGGTTTGTTGCACACTTGGCAAACAATATTAGATGGAGACCCTTTGCCACGACCACCGTAATTCTAAAAACAGCCATCAAATGGAGCACTACGTCCCTTCCATGTTCATGGCCACCATTTGTTTTTGAGATTAGCCAGGTTGGCTATAAGTGATGAAACATCAATTAGCTGATTGCTATGTTCAAGCCAAGACTTACACTTTAGACTTGTTTATGGGCCGGGCTTTAGGCTTTGGGCTGGGCCCATTCAAATTTTAGTAAAAGCCAAATCCGAGCCTGGCCCATTAACAAGTCTATTATGATTCATTAGAATACCAAGCAAAATCATCAACATCTGGGTCTTCCATGTCAGGCATGTTAGATACAACTGTTACAGCTGATTCATAATCAAGTGTGAGTCCTTTCCAAATGCATAAAACCAGATCACTATGCGAGATTGTCTCTACAATGAAAACCAATCTATCGGCTATAGATATAGCCTTTTCAACATAACCTAAGATATTCATAGCCCCCTTGTTTTAGACTTTGTAATTGCCTTTGAAGTTAGGGAAAATCTATAATGCGGAAATGATATGCTATGGAAAGAGTTTTGACCAATCAAAATTCATCCATGAATTTTGATAAATAACACCTTATTTTCTACCATATTTACCATTCCAATTTATTGGTCAATTGTTTTTCGGATATCATATCTTTTCTATATCATAGTCGAACCCATAAAGATCGACTACCTGTGCAAGTACACTAATCCAATTGAGAACTAATTGATCTTTCTCGAATCAATCAAGGTAGGCAGGGTTGGGAATGGTTTTGGTAGGCATTGCAATGGAAACCATCTACTATGTCCATCAACCAATTTGCATACAACACTGATAACAACTATGCTTTCCACAACAAATAATTCTCGTTACTGAGTAGTACTTTGGACTGAACTGGATGAGCCATTGGAAGCCATTGAGTAAAAAGGCTGTAATACCAAGTTAGAGAAATAGTATGACTGGAGAATGAAAGCATTCAATGGTTTGTATCCACTTGAGTGTGATGTATTCATAAAATAACTTGCGTACATCGATTTGTAGACTCATACAGATATGAGTCTTATGTAGACATGACTCATGAGATAAATGGATTACAACAAACAACTAGAAGATAAGAGAGATTGGTCGAGATCTCTTAGTGGAATGGGAAACGTATCTCTAACATGGCACACTAATGATAACTTTCACATGACAACATGCCAAAGCACCCTAGGACGAGTCCAGATCTCCTGCCCACACAAATTATGTTCACGCCTACCCATGTAACATTGCAGTCACATATAAAGAACATCTCGTCCTCCTATATAATATCATGCAGGGGGAGATGTTCCCAATTCACGGGGAAGTGTGTTGTGGGTAGATGTTGGCAGAGTTCTCATAGACAGAAAATCTGGAATCCTCTAGGAGCCGCCCAATAATACATTCCCATATCATTAAGACCGGATAATAGTTTTCACCCACTCAATTCTATAGAAATCCTTTTATTGAATCTAAAAGAGCCATTATATATTTTGATTTCTCAACTTGCCCCAATTTTAAAGGAAACCAAAAGCTGAAAGCTGAAATAAATAGAAAAAGCTTCAAAGCACTCACCAGGATATCAAGTAGAAACCATGTGAGGGTGGCTATAAAAAAACCATGATAACATAAAAACTTAACAAAAGAAAAACGTTGTCTAAAGTTCTCAAATCAAAGCCAAATAGTCAATCAATGGGACCAAATCACAATTGTATTTTGTCAAGTATAATTTTATACTTTGTTATAGGTAGTATAATTTATACTATTAATTATTTTCTGGTGAAAGAAAATTACATATACTATTAATTTATAGGTAGTATAATTCCCTTCTTTTTCTACCATTTCTTTCAAACCAAACACAGCTTTAAGATACTATTTTGGCACCTGTTTGGGATGGCTTGGACATGGGTTTCTGGCATATTGCAAGAAAGGCTCTACATGAAAAGCTATGAAAAAACCAAGAAAGTCAAAATAGGCTTATATGAACTACAAAATCTCTCCACGGAAACTATTTTTTGTAGCTTCTACAAAGCAGCTCATTCAATGCAGTTCAATCAATTATGAAGCCCTAACGAACAGGTTCTTAGGCTTTGAGCTTTAGGACTTTGAAGTGTTTTGACTTAACTTATGCTTTTTAAACAGTTCACTAGCAAGGAAGCCCCGAAAAGTGCAATTAGAAGATACAATAATAAATTGGGTAAATTGCATACAGGTACCCTATACTTTACTTTAGTATCCTGCATTTTCAGTTGCAACATTTAAGTACCTCGAATTCTCAAAAATAAACACTTACGTCTATTTGTTAGTATTCTATCAATTATTGCATAATACCAAAAATACCTTTTGCATGAATTTTTTAGATCAGTCTTAGGTAACTGAATGTCTCTCCATGATAACGTTCTCACATCGACAACAAATAACATATTCAAATTTTCCGACAATGGCATTCTCTAGTGATGAATTTACTCTGCAAAATGATCTTAAAATTATACAAAGGGTATTTTTGACATTATGTAATATTTAGTTGACAAAATACTAATGGATTGACCCAAGTGTCTATTTTTGAGAGTTCAGAGTATTCAAGTGTTGCAATTGAAAGTTCAGGGTACCTATTTGTCACTACCCCAAAGTATAGAGTGTTACACAGTGTATGTCCTTAGCTCCAATCAGATTGATGTATATACCCATTTATTGTAAATAAATAAAAGTACATAACTGATTCATGTTATATTTGGTGTGTTTCTATGTAATTACCCGTAAACTGGACACTTGGAGAAGCTTATCTTGCCAAGGCTGACACTAATGTGCTGCCAAGTAGGTTGGGGTATCTTGTCTCAGCTGCTAGGGTTAAACCCGAAGCACATGTAGTGTGTTTTTGTTTGAAACACTAAACCCAGACCATTTTCCAATTATCCCCTAGACCTTGGAGACTAGTGGGCAAAACTGTAAAGTTACACCTAACCCCTAGACTCGATTATGGTACTACAATGGGTGTCGGATTGGACTGTCTTTGATATACTAATCAGTGAGATCCTTTGGGGGTCAAAACCTGGGTATGTTAGGGTAGTATGAGAATTCACTCGAGTGGTGATCATAGTGATAGGTAGACCTGTTCATGGGCCGGGCCGGGCTTTTAGTCTTCAGTAATGGAAAAATGATAGGCCCGAGCCCGAGCCTGGCCCGACCAACGGGCCTASAACTTGGGCCCGAGCCCGGCCCTGACAAAAAGCCCGAAGCCCGAGCCCGAGCCCGAGCCCAAAGCCCGACCTAATAAAAAAAATTAAAATTTTTCCCTACATTATCTATTTTAATTCAGATATTTTTCCCCTATTTAAATAAACATAGTTTTACATTCTCGAATCAAAAAATTTATTCAAATGGACATCACATAACCCATTTTAATTTCATTCATTTTTTCTTACAATCAAGTGAATCAACAACCTTCTTTAAGGTTGTTTAATATATTCCCTGTTGTTTGGTTGTTTCTATACAACCAAGGCAAACCTGAAATAAAACACATAAGAGCAAATCATATAGGTTCATATTCCTACAAATAGCATCACACRCTAAAACTAAATTCATATAACTTCAAGTTCATGTTCCTCCAAAGTCATAAAAAAATAATCTGAATAAAACAAACAAAATCCATAAAATGTGTTCTCCATTCATTCTTGAATTCACCAACAAGATTGAATATTCCAACTCTCAAGTTCCAAGCCATTCTAAAAAATAAAATAAAAGACTTCATTGCCCATATGACCATATCAAATAAAACATGTTCTAGGCTTCTAGCCATCTCCATTCATTCTTGAATTCACCAACAATATTGAACATTCCAACTTCCAAGTTCCAAGCCATCCTACAAAAGAAAATAAGAGATAAATTCAGTACCCATGTCACATATGTAATTTGTTATCATGTCAAATGACAAATAAATAATGGA
>NW_010729090.1:5734990-5776209 GCF_000365185.1 Nelumbo nucifera
TCCAATCCACCAAAGCCTGCCCAATTGCGCCCCCCCCCCCCCATCCATACGTACAACCAATGTTTAAATATGCATAGGCAAAAGACAAGGTGCTAGGAGCCTAGGACCGACCTTTAGATGCATGAAGCATAACCCTTGAAGTATGATGCTTAAGTCCCATGGGTTATAGAATTTTCAAGAAAAATGACAATCAAACTTTATTAGTATTGTGATAAAATGTTGTACAAATAGGAAAAGCCAACATTTCTCTCATATTGGGCCAAAACCTGCTACCCACCCATACACTGCCTTTTTGGGAAATAAACTATCAGTACATTTGCTCCCTTCCCACCCCTTTTCTTCCAGGAGAATCAGCCACAAAATTGGCTGATCTTGGTACCCATCTATAGTTCATTCTCAAATCTCTAGTCATCATTTTAATGCTTCTCATTGCATGTCTATACTGCCATGAACCTCCATTATCATTTCCTAATCAACCAACAACTACTTGTTCACAGTCGATTAGTATTCTGATGTAGTTTCAACAGGAAAACCAAAAAGAAATAAGGGAAAAACAAAAGAAATAAGAGAGGAAGAGAAGGGAAGAAAATAGAAGATGAATGAGAAGAGAAAAAGGGCATAGATCTTAATTAGTTTCTGCCGCTACAACATTTTCATATTTTTTAATAGCAGTTCTAATACTAACAGAATTTGTAATGCAGAGGCAAACCTGGTGGTGGAATTACGTTTCACATTTTCATATTTTTTAAGCAATTATGATAACAGTAACACCCATTTTTTTCTGCATAATTCAGATAACGATTATGTTTCACATTGGATGGATCATGGCTGGACAAACCTGGTGGTGGAATCAGACTCCCAATCAACTGGAAGTTGCAAAAGTTTATAATATATTATCTCCAACACTAATAAGTAATTTACTTGAAAATTCCTTCCCATGTTGGCAAGAAACCTTTCCTTTTCAGCCTCTGTAAAAGTTGATGCCTTTCTAGGAAGTTCGTTTTATTGGTATCTGAGAATTGAATGAAACTATATTGATTCCCAGGTAGTCGGTGCATCAACTAGACAGAGAGAAGAAACAAGGCACTTTTGCCTTGTTCTTTTCAGTAGGACCAACAATTATAAAAACAGTAAAAACTAAAGATTGTAATAGAATAAAATGGTAAAGAGGACTCACCGCCGCCTCCGGTGATTGTATTCATTGGAGAGTTCGTGGTGAGTCGGTGACTGTGGTCTGTGAGCTGCAAGCCTGACCAGCGATTTTGACAATGATCACTTGATCAGTTCACGTCTGAGAAAGAGAGAGAGAGAGAGAGAGAGAGAGAGAGATCACTGCCGCCGCCGGAGTTGTTGCACCGGTGAACGTTCGCCGCCTCGCTGGTTGTGGCTGCCTGAGAGTGTGAGGATGACAACTATGGAGTGTGGAGGATGTGGAGAACTAGAGATTGGAGATGAAGGGTTCGACTAGAAAAAAGAATGGGAAGAGGCAAAAGGTCTCAACTAGGGTTTTTACTTAGGTTTAACTATAGGTTAGGCTGGGCCGGGCTCGGGTCGGGCTATTTTGGCAAATCCCGAGCCCGACTCGAATTTATTGTGGGTCGGGCTTTTTGGCCCGAGGTTAAGCCCGCGGGCCCATATACCTATTCAAGCCTGTCAGGGGGTTGGGCCGAGCCAGGCTGGCCCGTCGGGCTGCCCGGCCCATGAACAGGTCTAATGACAGGATCAACCCCTTTGTTGGACAAAGTGAATGATCGAGACTGCACTCTCTCTGATGGAAACCAAAACTGCCGACAGTAGATTTCAAACTTGTTTGAGATTTGTTTTGCAAAATATATTTATATGATAATATATATTATGTTTTAAAGGAAAATGTTTGCAAAAGATTTTAATTCCCGGGACCCATCCGAGTAGAGAGTGCAACACTGCACCTTGCAACTAGGGGAGAGGTCCTTCCTTGTTAGGCAGCGATTGATCATTAAGGGCTGAGAGATTAAGTGTAAGAGACTATTTAGGGCGGTTTTACCTGATGGGCTAATCTCACTTAAGACCATTGTCCTTAGGCCTTCATAAGATGTCTAGATTCAAGGACCATTTAGTGTAAATGTTGGGCCCATTAAGAGCCCATACTAATGGACTCAGGGGTTCACTATTCTTGATAGTGAATTCGGCCAGGCTTTTTCACAGAAGCTGGGTTGAACCCATATGTGCTTATGTGAGGTCATTGTTGGGGTCCTATGCCATATAAAGAAAGCCAAATTGGCCAGCAACTAAAAGGGGACGTAAGCCACTTGCTTAATGGGCCTAAAGCCAATTATTAATTGGTTTAATTAAGAAGTCACATGACAGCTTAAGCAGTCATGTGACTTGGGCGAATGTGGGTTTGGATCGGTCTTTAGGATAAGAGGATAAGTCCTATCCACTTAAAGAGCCCAAATCCAAATAAAAATTTGGATTATGAAGCTCCTAATTGGATTAGGAGTGTTGATCTTTAAGGCTTATGAATAGAGAAGGGCGAATTGCTCCAGAACACACTACTTTTAGCTCTCTCTCCTTCTGCTCTTGCTTCCATACAAACCCAATTCGTTCTCCAGTTATTGGATTGATAGAGATCAGTTCTCACTTTTGATTTTGCAAAAAAAATTATTCTCACCTCCCTTGCTCGACCCAACTTGTTGAACTACAGTTCTTGCTGAATGACTGTGTTGCTGAACCATCTTCAACCTAAGCTGCGCCATCTTCAGTGGAAGTTGGTTTCGGTACCCTATTTGGGTGTGAACACCCACTTTGGGAACTACACGTGTGGAATCCGTATAAGATATTCTTCTCCCTTTCTTTTGGTTTTAAATCTGGTCTGGTTCGGTGCAAGAACGATCCTTGAAAAATGTAGTTTTTCTAAAACTAGAAGGTTAAGAGAAATTTTTTGAAATTTCGCCCAGCCATATAGCATGGTTCGGCCATCCATATGATGGTTTTCCCCTTCCTTTAGTGGTATTAGAGCCAAAGGTTCAATCTTGAATTGAAATAAACCAGATCTGAAGCAGAACCAAAATCGGTAGAATTGTTCTACGGTTCTACCCGATTTGCGCAGTTTTTAGTTTATTGAAAACTTAGTTCTCAGTTTTTGGGTGATTTGATATGAAATTCATTTTATTTTATTCTATTATAATATGAAAATTGTTCTATTATTATTTTTTTTTTGGTTTTTGGGCTGTTGGTGTGATGGATATCGAATTCTTTATTAGCGCTAAGAATTGCACACCCTGCTATTTATTTATTTGATCATTGGTCTGTAAATATTTTTTATTATTTTTAGACAAAATGTATTAGGATTTATTTTGATGTAATTAATAAAAATTAGGGTTTTATTATTTTTTTTACATTGGAATACTTTCTAGTGCGTGTGAAGGAGAAGAATAAATTTTGCAGAGAAAATTCTACAATCTGCGAATTGTAGTTCATCCAGATTAGATTCGGACCATCACACTTACAACCCTAGATTATTTATTTTTACTATGATTGATTGTCAATATTCAGTTGTTAATAATTTCATACCGAAATCTTGAGAATTGTAGCATTTTTTGGACGCCAAACCCTAGGCCAAATTGAGCTAGTTTGATCCAAACTGGTTGGACCGAACCCATGGTTCAATGGGGTCTGATCTCAGCCCCATGGATCACATTTTAGGTGTCTCAAATTCAATTATGGGCCAAGGGTTTGATGGCCCAACACATGGTACAATTCGGCCCTCCCTTGTAAAACCTAATTTATGTTAAGTTAAAGCAACATCAGCCCAACTGCTATATGGGCCAAACTGCTCTTTGTTGTTTAACCCATATACCTAGATAATATTATATGATAATTCATGGGCCTTAATGGGCTGATTATGTGTTAATTAAATTAATTAGAGTTTTACAAGCCATTAATTGATTGGATCATTTTTATGATTATGTGAATGCTTGTGATGTGCTGAATGTGATTCGTACATGGGTCATAAGTGCTTGGCCCATGTTTAATCGTATGTGGCTCTCTGCAAACACCATAGCTAAATGCACATCATTTCCATGGTGCCCTTAGATCATTGGATGATCTCCCTTTTCAATGGGCACCCTAATCAGTTTCCTCCCCAAGAGGAACGCCGTAGAACCCTAGCCCGTTTTGGGCCGATTCGAATCTGGCTTTATGAAAGTCAATGGGAGCCACTTTGGTATGACCTAAATCAGACATAGGGACCATTTTACTTGTTCCCTCCAGATTAATATAAGTTCAAGTGATAGGGAATATCATATGATGAATTCTCTAAAGATCTCCCGTCATTAGCTTGAAGGCGGGTTGAATCGGTGGGTGGAGATGAACCATAAAATTGGGCTATCCATTTGCTGGTCTAGTCGGTTGAATTGGTTCCTGAGATGATAGGGGCATCATAGACCGATGTGGGAGAGGCCTATCCTAAAATGGAAGACTCTTTCACGATACCTTGGGGTCCACGAACCTTGTCTGATAAGGCCAAAGGGAAAGCTCATTGGATGGGTGGACATGATCCTTCAAAGAAAGTGGTGGGGTTTTGTAGCTGAAATATTTAGCTTCGTGCACCTATGTGATTTTCCACATTTCCAAAGACATGCACCATGCCTCCGTCACTGAGATAGGAGGGAAATCTCAAAGATGAACAAATGAAAACGGAACATAGATAAAAGACCATTCTATGTAATATAACATGAATAAATTTTAGGTCGTGAACTAATATATGTTGCCTTCTATCAGAAATGGCACACGGACAATTCGCCAAACTGTTGGATGATAACAAAATTAAGGGACCCAGTTATGCTGATTGGCACCGTAACCTTAATCTAGTTTTGACGTCCGAGAAATTGGACAATGTTGCTAAGAACCCTGCTCCGGAATATTCGGGTGACAAGGTTTCTGAGGCTCATAGGAGGGAATATTAGGAATGTGAGGAGAAAAATTCTGTTGTCTGGTGTTACATCGTAGCATCTTTAGATAATGCTATCCAGAGGCAATTCGATAAGATTGAACTCTGCAAAGACATCCTGGATAGTCTAAAGACTATGTACGAGGAGAAAAATCGTTATGCCCATCAAAAGATCCTCAAGTTGTTAATGACCATATAGATGACTGAGAGCCAACAGGTCCATGACCACACCATGAAAATGATGGGGTATATTAAAGAACTGGAAGCTCATGGATCTTAGCTCGATGATGACACAAAAACTGATGCCATCCTAAACTCTTTGTCTCCCTCCTTCAATCAGTTTGTCATGAATTATAACATGAACAACCTAAAGGTTAGCCTTCAAGATCAATAATATGTTGTAGAGGGCCGAAGAACTGATTAAGAAGGACAAGCCAATAGTCATACTTGTTGAAGGTGGAAAATTAGGTAAAAGAAAGAGGAAGGGCAAGAAGAGGCCTTAGAAGAAAGTAGACAAGCCAAAAAAGTAGAAGAAAGACAAAACATCGGATGCATGTCACTTCTACAAACAAACCAAACATTGGAAGAGGAAATATCCTCAATATCTGGAATCCAAGAACAAAGAAAGTAATTTCAAATCTCTTGTCATAGAGACCAATATGTTGGTCATTTCTGCATCCTGGTGTATTGACTCCAGGGCTTCTACTCATGCATGTAACACATTGTAGGGGTTCAAAGAAAGCAGAAGGTTGAGTGACAACAAGGTGATCCTTTACTTGGGGACTTTTGCAACTGTTGCAGCTACAACCATAGGAATTATAGATTTAGCTTTCAGAGAAGGCATTGTGAGACTTAAAGATTGTCTTTATGTACCCTCACTAAGAAGAAATTTGATTTCAGTTTCAAAACTTTGCAAGGATGGTTATTCAATTCTATTTAGTGATATAATTACTATTAAATTGAATAACAAATTCCTTACTCACGGACAACTTGAGAATGGTCTCTATGTCCTCCATCCTTCTCTGTAAACAAACATAACCGAAACTACGACGAAAATTATCCCCAAGAAAATAACACGTAATATGATTAATCCAACATGCTTGTGGCATTATAGACTTGGCCATATTAATATAGATCGTATCACAAGATTAGTAAAGGATGGTCCATTGGATTTTCTTACTATAGAAGAACTTCCAACTTGTGAACCTTGTCTTCAAGGCAAGATGACGAAATGACTATTTACGGGTAAGCCTAAAAGATCAACAAGCACACTTGACCTGATACATACTGATGTATATGGTCCTGTGAATGTTAAGACACACAACCAACATTGTTATTCCATAACCTTTACTGATGATTATTCTCGGTATGGTTACGTGTACCTAACGAGACATAAGTCCGAATCCTTTGAAAAGTTCAAAGAGTTTAGACGAGAAGTCGAAATATAGTTGGGAGACAGATCAAAGCCCTTCGATCAGATCGAGGAGGTGAATATCTCTCTGACGAATTCAGGGACTACCTTAAGGATAATGGGATTATATCACAGTTGTCTCCTCCTGCTACACCACAACTAAACAGTGTATCGGAAAAGGAGAAACCGGACTCTATTAGATATTCTCAGGATCCATCCATGTAGATAGTGCAACACTGCACCTTGCAAACAGGGGAGAGGTCCTTCCCTATTGGGTAGTGGTTGATCATTAAGGGTTGATAGGTTAATTGTAAGAGACCATTTAGGGTCGTTTTACCTGATGGGATAATCTCACAGAATGCCATTGTCCTTGAGCCTTCATAGGATGGCTGAATTCAATGACTATTTAGTGTAAATGTTGGACCCATTAAGAGCCCATACTGAAGGACTTAGGGGTTCGCTGTGCTTGACAGTGAATTTGGTCAAGCTTTTTCGTAGAAACTGGAATGAACTCATATGGGCTTATGTGTTGTCATTGTTGGGGTCTCACGCCATACAAAGAGAGCCAAGTTGGCCAGCAACTAAAAGGGGACGTGAGCCACTTGCTTAATGGACCTAAACCCCATAATTAATTGGATTAATTAAGAAGTCACATGACAGCTTAAGCATAGTGGACTCAGGGGTTCACTATGCTTGATAGTGAATTCGGCCAGGCTTTTCCACAGAAGCTGGGTTGAACCCATATGTGCTTATGTGAGGTCATTGTTGGGGTCCTATGCCATACAAAAAAAGCCAAATTGGCCAACAACTAAAAGGGGACGTAAGCCACTTGCTTAATGGGCCTAAAGCCCATTATTAATTGGTTTAATTAAGAAGTCACATGACAGCTTAAGCAGTCATGTGACTTGGGCGAATGTGGGTTTGGATCAGTCTTTAGGATAAGAGGATAAGTCCTATCCACTTAAAGAGTCCAAACCCAAATGAAGATTTGGATCTGGAAGCTCGTAATTGGATTAGGAGAGATGATCTTTAAGGCTTATAAATAGAGAAGGGCGAACTGCTCCAGAACACACTGCTTTTAGCTCTCTCTTCTTCTGTTCTTGCCGCCATACAAACCCAGTTCATTCTCCAGTTATTGGATTGATAGAGATCAATTCTCACTTCTGATTTTGCAAGAAAAATTAGAATAATTTCATGCTCACCTCCCTTGCTCGATCCAAGCTATTGTATTACAGTTCTTGCTGAAGGATTGTTACTGAACCGGTTTTCACCTAAGCTACGCCATTTTCAGTGGAAGTTGGTTTTGGTACCCTCTTTGGCGTGAACACCCAGTTTGCGAACTACATGTGTAGAATCCATATCAGTTATTCTTCTCCCTTTCTTTTGGTTTTAGATCTGGTCCGGTTCGGTGCAAGAACGATCCTTAAAAAATGTAGTTTTCCTAAAATTGGTAATACGATACTTAGAAGGGTAAAAGAATTTTTTTGAAATTTCGCCCAACCATCTAGCATGGTTTGGCCATCCATATGATGGAATTCCTTTTCCTTCATAGGGCACCTATTTGTAATTTATCCTAATAACTTAGATTGTTATTATTTTGTTAAATAAAATAACTATAACTATATTATTTAAGAATAGTAAATAGCTATAGTGGGGAAGCCCTAGTATGCTTTACGGTTGTCAATGGGTTGGGTCTAGGTAGGAGTAATCTCGAACCGATTATTTAGTAAAACAAAATTATAGACCCAATTATACTAAAAACATTAGTTGTTTATTCAAATAATAACTTAAAATTTAAATTTTGACAATATATTCTTAATAAAAATAATAGAAAAATACTATATTATTTATATGTTAATAAGTCTTATTTATTATCTATCAAACTTACTATTTCAAGCATAAATATATGATAAAAATTATAAAAAACTTATATATATATCATAAAATACTCGGTTTCGGGTTTGAATTGGTTCTAGACAAGCAAATACCGAAACCAACCTATTCATTAAACGAGACAAAATTATGGAATAGGAACTGTTATAATTGGTTCAATCGGTTTGGATACATTGGGTAGACCCAACCCATTGATAATCCTAATCTAGTTATCTTTCGTAAATTATTCCTAACTAAATAAATCATTTAAAAAATAAAATAAAAAGGAATAAATAAAATTAAATAATATATTTAATTTTATCAAATAAATAAATGTTTAAATAGTATTTTATTAAATTGAACAAAACAAATAAATGAATAAATAAAAATTTATTGGATTGTTGAACTGTCCCACGTCTCACGCTTTGTGGACATGAACAATCCTAGGATCAACATCTTAATTAAAATATAATTTAGTTATCTACTCATTTGTTATTTTCTTTTAAATTATCTTCTTTATCTTGCTTCTTTGGATATATTTCATTAAGCGTCATTTACTTGATAGTTAGACACCCTCTAATTTAATGTATTTACTAAAGTAACCCCTATAATTTGTGTATTACTATGAAACCCCTCATAGTTTGGATTTTTCATTGGGGCATTTTTGGGTTTTTCACTTTTTCATGAGGTTACAATACCGAAATACCAATGATTTTTGACGAAAATTGGATTAAGTAAACTGATTGCAATTTGCAAAGTATTAGGGTGTCTTACTAATGTGTAAACAATAGTGGTGTTTTAGAAATTAATTACAGGGGGTTTCTAAAACGAGTGTAAATAGGAATACGATGAGGGAATTGTGAGAGAGAAGGTGGGAGAGAATTGACATTGAATGAGTGATTTGACGTGAAAGGAAAGGTAAAGAGAGAAAGATAGATTTGATATTGAGAGAGTGATTTGACACGAGATAGGAGGTGAGGAGAGAATGAAAAAAAAAAAAGAGAGAAATGGGAGGAGGAGAAGCGGAAAATACATGTTTTGAAATATAAAACATGTTTGTCAAGTCAAAAGCATTGACAAGTTGAATTTTTTTTACAGAAAGTCATAGGGCTTGTTTGTTTCCTCTTAATTCTTATCTCTTAAGAAGAATCTTTTAACTTTAAGAAAAAAATATTTGTTTGTTTCCTCTTATCTCTTATGTCTTAAAGTGTAATCAGTTAACTTTTTGTTCTCTATTGATAATCTCAAAAAGACAAACAAAACTCTCATATATGGGTCAAAATGGAGATTTGATAATTTTCAGAATTCAAAATTCAAAACAACATTCTCTGCATTCAGAGTTCAGAGGAAAGAAAAGTTCGAAAAAGATCGCATAGGAAGAATTGAAAAATGACCAGTTATGCTTTACCAAGAGAAAGGATGTGCGAACTTTTGAAAGCTTTTATAGCCATACAACCCCTTTCATCAAACACCAAATCGTTGTGTGCATTGATTGTTTACCTACCTATGATGTGACACCCTTTGCTAGCTATTTCGGTTAAGCTCACGAGGTTCAAACACAGTCCCAAGAGAATTCACATCCTCTGACCAACCAATAGCAATCTAACAAAGAAAAATGATTTAACTTTGAAATGGATAAAGACAGGGTGGCATAGTAGATTGCTATTTGTGTACTTGAGAAAATTTTCTACACCAAGGTACAGAGGATGTGAGTTGGTACCAAGAGCCCTTGCATGGTACATTGGGAACATTTGGCCATGTAGGACAAGGGAGATGCTCCCCATATAGAATTGCTATGGCTTGTTAGGACAATGCATTTAGACCTGATCCAAATTATACAAAACAAAAATGTTGTAAAGATCTGCAACAAAAGAGGAATTTGGAAGACTTTGGGCTTAGTTAGGGATGGCAACTACACGAGAATTTTGCATTACCCAATCTATATCCTAGCCCTAATTTGGGTGCGATGTTCAAAATATTGAAAAATGCAAAAAAAGATATTGATGAGGCTATTTAAAGAAAAGTATTTGCATTCTGGATACACTTAGGTTAAGCATAGATAAGGCCTATTAGTATGAGGAAGATTAGAACCTTTAGGAGAATGTAAGCTCGAAACTTGATCCTTATCATGGGCCTAAGAGGCACCATGTTTTTTCTTTATAAAAAATAATGTCCCTAGACAAAGAGGGTCCATTTGGTTTATAGTCGGAATTGGAATGGTCCATTTCCATAGTCTGTCTGGTTCAGGCAGGAATAGGAACGGGAACTACAATAAGTAGGAATAGGATTTCATTCCCAAAGGAGGGGCAGAGAATGGTCTTTTCCTCAAATGGGGAATGAATGAAAATGGGATTCCCATTCCACCTAAACAAACAATTGGAATCATAATAAAACCCATTCCGGTTTCGATTCCAAATCCCTATTCCCTCGAACCAAACAGGGTGAGAAACTTTGGTGTTGAGATTGTATATTGTAGCATTTTTGTCTATATGGATACACGACAAAAATGCACCAGTCAGATTGAGTGGCAAATTTGTCAACAACTTTGCCTAGTAACTGTTCATAAGCAAGAAAATCAAATACTCAAAAGGCATTTATAGGTCAATAATTTCCCATAAGGTCTTTGAAAAGGAGGTTGCCCATTGAGGACCGACTAGAGTGGGAAGCTGGTTTATGATATAAGTACATAGCAACGAGTACACACTCACCCAGAAACTGGAGTGGTGATTTTGCATGAAACCGTAATGTCCATGCCATTTCAAGTAAGTATTTGTGCTTGTGCTTGACCACACCATTCTGTTGTGGTGTGGCCATACATCTAGTCTGTGAATCATCAATATCATGGGTCGCATAAAATTCTAATAGTGGTTCAAATTTTGAATTCCATTCCATTCCATTTCGAATTTATGTTGCATCAATAAGACACAAGTAGCCCAGGAATATTGTAGAAGTAGTGTGTGTATTACTAAGGTAATTTGGCCATTTAGGTTTAATTTATTACAAGCATCACAACAACCATTTAAGTTGTGTTTGGTTTGAAGGAAAAAGTAGGAAAAGGAAGGGAAATGTAGGGAAACCTTTACAAACCTTGTATAAGTTTCCTTATATTTCCCTTCCTTTCCCTACCTTTTCCTTCAAACCAATCATAGCCTTAAAGATTATGTTGAAATATTTAAATTGGAAATAAGAAACAAATGATCACAAGATGCATGACCTAATCGAACCACTACTGAGGCTGAAGACATGTAGAGTGAAGAGCAACCAGCGATGGAACTCTAGTAAATTAAATTGATATGGCCCATTATAGAGCTTCTCCACACCAATAATTCTCTTTGAATTTAGATTCTATTGGATTTAGAAGGTAGGAAAAAAAGAGTTTAATTAATAGTTTATTTGTTATGTGTTCTTACTAGAGAATGAAGGCAAAGAAAATCAGGTAAGAATAGGACATTGTGCAATGTAATATCAATGGTTAGGGACACAAAACCATTATGGTCCAGTGGCTTTACTGTCCAAAATCGATCCAAGAAGCAAAATTTAAAAAACAACAAGAACTGATGGATGTACCATCCATATTTGCACAAGTAAGTGGAGTAAGAAGTCTGATCAATTGTTGATACTCTCCACTATGAGACTATCTATGGGTGAAGAATCTGTTCAATCAGCTGAGTTACTGTTCACCTATTGTATCAGTAGTGGAAGATTTCTCCCTTGCTTTATTGCTAGGTGGATAACCTATCAATTTGTAGCATTTTTCTCTGATATGCCCAGCGTTAGGGAATTAAGATAAGGTTTGATGTATGGGCTGTTATGATAAGGATGATGTTGAATAGAGTTATATTAGGAATTCTCAGTAAGACATAATTTGTTATGTTATGATAGAGTTTAAAATGGATTAAGATAGACTACATAGAATCCTAGGTAGAGTATAAGAGTTTGAGTTTGAATAGATTTGATCTCTATTTTAGTCTATAAATATAATGTAATTATCATATTCAATCAATATATTCTTTCTAACCTTGAATTTTAACTTGATATCAGAGCCAAAGGTAAAACCTTGAGGTCTTTCTAATTGTTCCCATGTTTCCGACGGGTGGCTAGCATCTTAGCTACCCGCTGGCTGCCTTCTTGTTTAATTTAGTTTTTCATTCATATTTCTTTTTATAGCCAATTCTATTTTAGTTCTAGTTTCACTATTACTTTAGTTATCTTTCTCTCATTCACCCAACTACCTAACTTCCAGCCTACCACCATCACCCACTATTCGTTGTTATAAAGTTGCATGCTGAAAGTGAAGATTAGTGTTTCATTCGTCATGCCATCAGAACCCAGAATCAATTCTTTTTTGCACCACCACCATCAGAACCCAAAATCAATTCTAGTGATCATTTGTAGGAACTCATGCGACCCCGGTGAGAAACAAATTTTTCATGTTTTTCTTTTATCTGAACTCCATTAATGGCCGGTGAAAAAACACCACCGACCAGATCGTCATGAATTCCAATGACCATAACGATGATATTTTTGGTCACTTACTTTTTTTCTTTTTTGTCACTCTCAACAAACATAAGCCGATAAGTGTGGCCTTCAATGTCAACATTTGTTGGGCCGCCAAAACCTAAAGGCTCAAGCCCACAATCATGATTTCACCATCACCAGATCTGCAGAGCAACAATGACAACAGGGGCATCAAAACCTCTTTCGTTATATGATACCGCTACAGCACCAAATGTTTCCCCTGAATTCCACTCCTCATCTCCCCCTCAGAAAGATTTCTCCAACTTAATTAGTTTCTAAGGTCTATGACATCTTACACCAGCTTTAGTGGCAACAGGTCAATTTGGCTTCATGGACCTGCTGCTCTTCTATTTGGCCCATAGGGGTCTATTTCAAAAAAAGAAAAAAGAAAGAAAGAAGCCCACTGAGGCATTTCATTGACCCATTGAGGTCTTTATTGGCCGTTGTTGGCCCTTTTCAGATTGGCCCGTTGTGGCCCATTTCGTATCAGCTGAAGAAGCCAGTCCATTGAGACATCTTAGTTGACCCAATGAGTTCTATTGGTGGCCTGTTTTAGCCTAACTTAAATCTGGCATGTGTTGGCCCATCTCCAAGGTGGGTAAATAACTTTCCCACCTAGGAGGAGATTTGCTAATACTTGATTGGGACAAAAAATGCCCCTTTAATAATCAATTTTTAAGGATAAAATGGTTATTGTCCTATTTACCTTGAAAATAAAAGAAAATTGGTAAAAAACTTACCAAAAAGATAATGGGGCCTAAAGGTTTTTCTATCGGTCTTTGGCTTTTGTAGATAAGTGAAGAAGTGAAAGTTGAAACAACTAATACTTTGAATAGATGCATCCATGTTGTTGTGCATTTGCACCCTCATAGACTAATTGGATGTTATCTGCAATATATAGCCATCGGCACAGAAAACTCTACACAATGGCTGGCTCATGGAGAGACTTTAACTCACTTACAAACACTAATGAGAAGAAAGGTGGAGTTCACCAAGTGTAGCCAAGTATAAAGGTAGGGGTCCTTGGTCCCCAAAGCTTTTGTTAAAACCATTATCTATAACTCATATAGTTAGTGTTTGGAAGAAGTGGCAAACATATAATATGATCACGCTTCAAAGTGTCAAAAATGTTAAGTGTATCAGAAAGGCAATTTTAAGAGATGTATCAAGATACGCCTTGGATACACATGTGTATTGGAGAAAAACTAAGATACGCAGAGATACACTTGGAAATACTATAAACACTTTGTTAAATCATAAAATACATCAAGAATACTAAATGTAAGACCTCAATGAGGTGTATATACATTAAATTAATATATTTTAATGGTTTTATTGAGAAATATATTGTAGTTAATTATAATTTCATTAAAAATCCTATGCTTAACTATAATTTATAAATTATAATTCTTAATTTATAATGTTTTATGGGATGGGTAAAACCCAACTCTCCTATCCAACCAAAAAATATGCATTGGCACAACTTCTAAGTAATTAATAATTATATATTATTTATTTTCAAAAAATATAAAAAATAAATAAACATTATATAATATATTCAAAAAATAGTTATTAAAGAAGAAATTTCAATTGCTTTGTGGATACGATAGATCATCCAAAGAATTATAATATATTCAATCATTGTGATCAAATGATAAAATATAATTAATTATTTATTTATTTATTTTTTAATTCTATAAATATAAAAATAAAAAAAAATATTTATTAAAGAAGAAATTTCAATTGGTGTGTGGATATGATAGATAATCCATAGAATTAAAATATATTCAATTGTTGTGATCAAATGATAAAATATAATTATTTATTATTTATTTTTTAATTCTAAAAATATAAAAAAATCAAAAAAAAATATTAAAGAAGAAATTTCAATTCCTCTATGGATATGATAGATAAATCCAGAGATCTAAAACATATTTAGTCTTTATAGGCAAAGGAAAAATTAAATTTTCAAATTTTTTGTTAATTTATATTTTCCCCAAATATCATCAAGAATTTTTCATAAATCTACCGATAACACAAAAAAAAATTATGATTTTGAATATAAGAAATGTAGATTAACATAAATTTATACATTCAAGAAAAAAGAAATCATAAGGTATTATAAAAAAATGAATAACATTACCTATTTTTAACATATTTTTTCAAAATTTGAAAAATCTTCAAAAAAAAAAATGATTCACACTAGTTTTTTGCAAATTTTTTCAAATTTAGCACTCTAAAAATGAGGTTTGGAGTTTTCAAATCTAGAGAACCATATTTTATATTGTTAGTACATAATTTTCTGATCAATTTTGTAAAAATATAAAATTATTAAAAATATGAATATTATTAAATTGATTTTAATTATGTTTTTTGTTTTCAATAGATATTTTAAAGTTATTATATATTTTTGTTAGAATATTTAGATAATTTTTAAATTTTTTAATCCAAACTTTCTTTAGATAAAATCGGGTTGTTCATCAAACTAATGAAACCAAACAACCCAACCAACTTGACCCGAACTAGTCGGTTTTCTAGTATTTACGAACGACTTTGGATCAGTTTCGCTTTGGTCATTTGTAAACCAACCAAAAATCGAATAACCCAACATAGATAGATATTAATGTTTGGGTTATGGTTTAGCTGGCTCCGGACACCATGTGGCGCCCACATGGCTTCCTTATCTCCACGGCCACGACAGCGCCACGTCGTATCTGCGGCCCACCTTATCTCTTCAGTCACGTTGACACCGCGACATGCAGATAAGCATGACCAAGATAGGAGATCATCGTATGAATGGGGACAACTCCGTTGGGCATTAGGTCTTATCCTGAAGACCTCGCTAGTTAACCTCATCCCAACAACCTCGGAAGCCTCATCCGACCAGGACAGGGATCTTCGACTATAAAAAGATACCTCCCACTCAAGGTAAAGGATCCAACTCTTAACTTCCATACTGTTACTTTGCTTGGACTAGCATTTCTCTCTGGTTGCTCGGCCCGACCGCCTACTTCTTTCTATTAACTTGAGCATTGGAGTGCCTACCCAGGGATAACTCCTCGGGCCTCTGACCTTTTCTTGGTTTCAGATCTCATTGTGCAGCTCCGTTCTTCCACCTCGGCTCCGCCCATTTGGCAAGGATTATCTAACTGTGACATCGGTTCTTGCACTACCTAGGATTGAGTAGCATCAGATTGGCACCATCTGTGGGAAATGCACGAAAAGCCTTTCTTTGTCATGCAATCAAGAACCAATCAAGATGCCAAGAAACAACTCTAAAAGATCGATAGGACGATCCCCCTCTCAAGGATCCCGGTCTCTTAGCAGCCCTCCGCTCCATGAAACCCAACAACTTTAGCAAGTCGCGGCAGTTCCAAGCAATGCAAGAAAAGGTCGACTAAATCTTGGTGGTGATACAGTCATTAGGGTCCGCGGCATCACCCACCCAGACCGTCCCCCCTCTTGCCCCGACGCGTCCAACTGGGGGGACCCTCAAAGGAGTAGCTTTGACCTGGTATTCCTCTCTCCCCTCGCGCTCCATTTCCTCTTGAGAGCAGTTGGAGAACCAGTTTTTGGAACAATTCACAACAAGCCAAAAGCACTGGAAGACTTTGGCAAGGGGAATCCCTCAAAGACTACCTGGTGAGATTCAACACCGAGACACTACAAGTTTGGCACTTAAACCAATTGGTGGCTGTCACAGTCATTCAACAAGGTCTTCAGCATTCTCCATTCAACTTCTCCATCTCAAAGAACCCTCCTCAGACCATAGCCATGTTGATGAGCCATCCACAGAAGTACATCAATGCGGAAGAAGCCCAAGCACAACAAAGAGACGAGGAGGAACGAACAAACAAGAAGAGACGGGATCCCGAAGAATGCAAGCTAGAGAGGGCAGACTAGGACAACAAGCGACAGGACCGCTGACCAGAAAGGAGACTAGGGACTCCCCCATCAACCTATAGAAATTTCACGCTGCTCATCCCACCGTGGTCCGAAATCCTAATGGAGAAGTGTGACAACAAGTACGTCCAATGGCCTGAGAAGATGAAGGCCCAGAGCAACAAAAGGAATCGAGATAAGAACTGCAACTTTCATTGAGGTCACAACCATGTGACCGACAAATGCTACGATCTAAACCACCACCTCGAAGACCTGATCAGGCACAGCTACCTTGCATGCTTCATTGACATAAAATAAGAAAACCCTCCAAGGTAGAGCCACTCCTCAAGCCCCGAATCCAAGCTCCCCTAGCCAGGGTCATCGCAGTAATATTAGGAGCAATGGCTTCTAGAGGGGAGAGCAATTCAGGCTAAAAGAGATATGTGTAGCTACTAGAGATTGACAACAGATAATAGAGGAAAAGACAAGAGGATCCAATCACATTCACTGAGGATGACCTCAGGGGGGTCCAAACTCCGCACAACAATGCCCTATTAATCATGGCCAAGATAGCAAACTATGAAGTTCGGCGCATCCTAGTAGACACAGGGAGCTCAACCAATATCCTATTCAAAGATGCCTTTGATCAGCTCAGCATCGACAGGGATCATCTCACACCAGTCAACACTCCCCTAATGGGCTTCTCTGTGGAGATAACCTCCACGGCAGTGGTGGGCTTTACCGTCATTCATTACCTTTCTTCTTACAACGCCATCCTCGGTCAGCTGACCTTGAATGCTCTGTAGGCCTCCGTCCCCACCTTCCACCTCAACATAAAGTTCCCGATCCCACATGGAGTAGGGGTGGCACGTGGAGACCAGAGGGTGGCACGACAATGCTACCTAACATCCTGCCGAGGAGATGCTAGCCACAGAACAATGAAGACCCCCGCACAGACCAAGAATCTTTGGATGTACTACCAATAATTCTACATAAATAAAGAGGGTTTTTGTTCCACAAAGTGGCCATCCAATGCACACCGCACACACAGTGCACGACACACACCACACACCTCACACTGCACGACAGACACCGCACACCTCACACTACGCAACACATTCTAGACAGCATACCGTGCAACGTACGACAGTCAGCCAAACTCTCAACAGTTGGAACTTCCACGCATTGACTTGGCTGATCTATAACGGCCAGAGCCAACAACACATAGTCATTGGCTGACCCGGCAGCACATAGCAAACCATATTAGTTGACTCAGCTGATCTATGGCTAGAGCCCAAAGAGGAGAAAAATGCTCTCACCTCCCAAGGCCAAAGGAAGATCATCGAACTCCGCACACCCTACTGGTGAAGTGTCAAATTAGAGCTAGCTGAAGAACGGCTAGCCCATGAAGAGCCAAAAGCTCTCGAGACTTGCAACTGAGCATCCCTCCAAAAGATGAGAGCTTAGATAACACTTCAGCCAAAATCCGGAGATCAAAGATCTCGGCCACAACCGACCTTGGTCATGATAAGACTAGGGCCTACAACTTTGCAAAGAAAAGAAGGCAAAAGTGAGCAACAAAAGAACAAAACCTCAAAACCAAAAAATGTCCTTTTCCATTAACTTAAAAGAAATGCATACAAGATCCTGAGTTTGGCATACTGAGCTAATGACATTAACAAAAAAAAAAGGAAAAAGAGACAACTTTGACAGAGCAGAACAAACAATTTGGACAAGCAGTGGTAGCAATGGACAAGAACTTCAGTCCACGATAAGGTGGTCCTCGGCCTCCACATTCTCCTTGGTCCCTACATTCTCTTCAGGCACGCCCACAACGGTGTTATCCTTGGTGGGAGGAGTGGCACCATTGTAGGGACCCCAACCCCGCGCGACCTCGGCAATACCGGGGTAATGACGCAGCACCCTCCTCTGAAAAAGGTTAAACCCTGTCTCGAAGGAACGCGTGACAAAGTCATCCATTTCGTGTTGATACTCCTCTGAGCCCCTAAACCGAGCAACTGCTTGAGCATCCCTATTTGTAGCATCAGCAGCCTCCTTCTTCAGTCGCTCCTGCTCAGCCTTCAACTCATCGATGCACCTCTTCATATTGTGGATAGTATATGTCCACTCATATATGTCGTGCTTTATCTCAGCCACCTCTTCCTCTAGTGTGGTTGTTTGCTCAGTTGTCATCTCCAGCTCAGCAAATCGAGCCTTCAGTTGCAAGACCTCAGCATGGCTTGCCTCATAGATGTGCCAAAGTGATACACAATCGCCGAACAAGAGGAAAAAATGAAGTGTCAACACAATCAACTTCAACCAAACAAGCCAAAAATCAAGAACAAGTACTAACTTACCGATGCAAACTGGCGGATGAGTAAGCTCTCTAGGACACCACTCAGGGACTCCGCAACTTCCTGCTTCATTGCCTATGTCATTATGCCATGGAGAAGCTGCTCGGGCACACCCTCTGTTTCAAGCCCATCCTTAGAACGGACATTCCACTATGCATCTGAAGGACCGAGCTACGCCCTCCGACACGTTCATTCGCAAAGAAGGGGGATAGTGGACTAGGAACCCTCCTCTAGGTCGACCACTATGATGTCTTCCTCAGATTGTTGCCTGACTCTCCTTTGCTAATGGAGAGCCCTCTTGGTAGACCTCGGTGGCACCACCTCAGACTAGGGCTATGCCCTTTGAGCACCTTGGCTATGCCTCTCTTGCCCAGCCATCATCCTGCGAAGAACCTCTTCCTCGCTCGCCATCTCAACACCTGCACCAAAATAAGCACTTAATAAGGACAAGTTGTAAGCTCAGAAAAGAAAAGATCAACAAAGTGAATTGAAGCGACGAAACGGACTGGCCTCCCCGTTTAGTCTGGTACGGATCAATATCAAGAAGGACGTGTAGTGCATCACGTTGATCTCCTCAATCATGCTTAGAGCTGACCTTTCCTCCTTGGTAAGTCGGGACCACACGGGCTGTGGAACCTTAGTCCTCGACACCTAAAGCGTGGCCAGAAGGGGCAAGCCCCTATGATAGCACACGAAGAAGAATCTCTCCTTCCAGTACTTCACCGAGGACGAGACCCCGACAAGCACTTTAATGCATGGCCTAGCCAAGAAGTAATAGTAGCCCTGCTAGTGATGCTTCAGTTGGTGAAAGTAGGTCACCATCCCCAAGGTAAGCTTGACATCGTGACTAAGCAGTACGACATGAGGCCAATTAGAAATCTAAAGGACTTCGGCATCAGCTGCACCGACAGTACGCAATACCATTTGAACACCCAAACTACTCCCTTGTGCAAAGGAAACCTCAACTCGGACTCTAGACTCTTCTCATACACATAGAACTCACCCGATCAAGCATCTGTGGGCCTCTCACCATCACTTGGATACCTCAACTCGTATACATCAGGGATGCAATACAAAGCCTATATTTGAGCCATGTCCTCAGGGCTCAAACAACAAAGGGTGGTCCCAAATCGGTGGCCAACCCACGCAGGAAGCTCTACCTCCGTGCTCGACGGTCTAGCCTTAGCCTCCTCGGCCTCAGTAAACCTTCTAGAATTTACCCCCTCTATGTCTTCGGCCACAGTCCCCTAACCCTTGGCCTTAGGAACATTGAGTATAGCAGCCTCGGTGAAAGACCCCAACTCAGACTCATAAGGGGAAGAAGAAAAATTAGAGGAAAAAGAACTAGAGGAAGAGGAAGAGGAAAAAGAACCAGAGGAAGAGGAAGAAATCTTACCAAGTTTTGTAGGCTAAGACTATGAAACTAAAGCAAACACCGAGCACCGCAAACTACTCCTCGCCGAGCTCTCCAAGGGACTTTTTTCACAAATGATGAAGGAGAAATGCTCTTCTCTTCCTATTTGTAGAACTCCCAACAGTCTAGATCAAAGCAAGATCGACGGTAGAGATCGAGCGTCACTCTAACAAGCCTGGGAAGGCCAATCAGCGCCTCTGCCCTTCACACACGCAGAACCCTAGGAAGCAAAGCAATGCTTTTTACAACCCGTTTTAGAGACGATGAAACCATCAACCTAGACCGGATTAGTCTAGAAAAACCAGTCTAACTTTGGGCCACACGGACCAGACCAAAAGCTCAACCAGTTTTGAACTTTAAGTTCCTCATCCAAAGACTAAAGCACTCTTCTGTGCTACACCTTGGCCGAGAACTTTATCCTCGACTTCGGAACAGGGGGAATCGTGTCAGGATTTAGGTTGAGTTGGCTTTGGATGCCATGTAGCACCTACATGGCCCCCTTATCTCCTCGGCTACGACAGCACACGTCATATCCACGGCCCACCTTTTCTCTTTGGCCACGTCAACACCATGATATGTGGATAAGCACGACCAAGATAGGAGATCATCATACGAATGGGGAAACTCTGTTGGGGATTAGGTCTTATCCCAAAGACCTCAGTAGTTAACATCATCACAACAACCCCGGAAGCCTCACCCGACCAATCTATAAAAAGGTACCTCCCACTCAAAGGATCCAACTCTTAACTCCCATACCATTACTCTGCTCGGACCAGTACTACTATCTAGTTGCTCAGCCCGACCACCTACTACTTTCTACAGACTTGAAAGTCAGAGTGCCTACCCAGGGATAACCCCTCAAGCTTCTAACCTTTTCTTGATTTCATATCTCATTGTGTGGCTTCATCCTTCCACCTCGGCTCCGCCCTGTTGGCAAGGATTTTTTGAATGTGACCTCGGTTCTTGCAATACCTAGGATCGAGCAACATCAAATGGAATCACTTCTGTAGCTTCATTATTTACTTGTCATCAAGATGGTACATTTGAGCCATTTTGTTGTCTCATTGTATTCAACATATTTTCTTCAATTGGAAAAGAAATTATCAGCTATGTTGTCCAATATTAATGAAAATAACCTTTTTGTCTTTGTTCGTTTTTTGGTAAATTACTTATTTGAGTAAATACACTTGCCCAGGTAAGTGTTTCCATGTTCTTTTAGTTCCTAGGTAAATAAAACAATGACCATTTTAGCCATAATAATCCATCATTAAAAGGGGCATTTTTGTCCCATTCAAGTGTTATTGACTTTCCCCCAGATAAAAAAGCTATTGCCCACCTAGGAGATGGGTATCACTTACCTACCCAGGAAAATAAACTTTCCCTAATCCCCACATAAATGTGAAAAAAGAACATGAATTTCTTGGTTAATGGGTATCAAAATCCCATTAACCAACTTTCCCCCTCTCAAAATCAAGAAAAAGAACACCCCATTAGGCTATGTTTGGTTTGAAGGAAAACATGAGGAAAAGAAAGGAAAGGTAGGGAAACCCATAAAAGGTTTGTAAAGGTTTCCCTATCTTTTCTTTCCTTTCCTGACTTTTTCCTTCAAACCAAACACAACCTTAAAGTCTATCTGTTACTCTTGTGAATTCACAATTAGGTGATGTTTTCCTTCAAGTTTTTGCAAAATTCTAATGTCCTTTGGACCTTATGGTTGTTGTCTCCCAATGATTTTCCATCCGTTCTACATATTTTTTTCCTTTTTTTGTCATTTTGTTGATGATTGTGATCATCCTATCAAATCGCTTTTCTATTTGGCACATGTTGGGCATTTTATGTTTTTACCTATGCATCAAACTAGTATTAGGTTGGGAGAGATCATGCATGCTTATGGTCCACAACTAGTACCAAAAATTTCTACTTGTGGAAAGGAATTATGATGGCAAGTGAAATTGGATATATTCTTCTTTTGCTAATTATCTCAATTTTCTTTCTTGTTTTTCACACTTCAACCAGTTTTACAAGATAGATGGCACAAGTTTTTAACAAAAGCAATTGAACAAGCATAAAAAGCAGTACGAGTGTGGAGATGGAGGTCCTTTAATGATGAAGTAATAGTGATCTGTCACAATATGTGGTTTTGAGAACACAGACCCAACAACACATGAGCCCTCAATTCTTATAAACCCTAATATAAAATTTATCTACCTTCCTTAAGCTCCTTGATAATTGAATTCGATGACAAAAAACATCTACATTTAGATAGATTACAAATCAATTACATGTAGATGATCTCTGACTGATGCAGCACAAAAGGAAGCTATTACATTCTATGCAAGTTGGGACCATTCCAAAACACGTAAGAAGTAGAGATGATGCCACCGACCCAACTTAGTAAATATTTACCGATATAGCATCATCACAAAATTTTTATCTTAGTTTGTTTTTACCAAGTTGGCGCCATTAAAGAGTTTCTATCATAGTTCATTTTTACCAAGTTAATGTTATAGTGATATTTCAAATTCGTATTCAATTAGGACTTTCTTTTTGAAGAGTTTTATTAGGATTCTATTATGGAGTGTTTTCTTAGATTAGGATTGCTCAATTAAGACTTTCTTTTTAAGGAGTTTTAGTAGGATTCTATTATGGAGTGTTTTCATAGATTAGGAAACTTTCTTGTAGGAGCCATAAGGTGTATACCTACATAAAGAGTAGCTAGGGGAAGGCTATGATAGTTTTTGATATTGAGCTTTCTCTTAATTATTCAATGAAGAATTCTTCTTCTTGGTAGTTCGACTTCTTTTCTTTTCTTTGAAGCTTTTCCCAATGTATTTTTTTCCATACTATGTCAGTTGGTTTTAAAGCTCAAGTTGGTCCTCCTTCAGATTATGGATCCTAAGAAGAAACCAATAGCTCACATCATGGAACAGGAACTCAACAACAAAACGCAAGAGGAGATGGAAGAGCTTAGAAGACATGTCGAGGCACTTGCTTGGGAGGTGAAATCACTGTGTTCCTAGTCGGAAACAAGGGACAATGATTCCGATGGAAGTATCTCCACACAATCCTTTTCATCATCAAGGCAAGCAAACTGATCCCCTGTAGTTGCGGGTAGTGATTAGAGATGGTGGGAAGCAGGTCTCAAGGTTGAAATCCCGAAATTCCAGGGAGGCATGAATCAAGAAAAATTCATGGATTGCTCTTTGTAATAGAAGAAGTCGTTGAACGCAAGGAAGTTCTGGAAAATAAGATTGTGTTCTTAATAACCACTCAGTTTAGAGGACGAGTAGTAGAATGGTGTCATCAATTGAAAGTTATGCGACAGAGAAGAGGCAAGGAAAAGATTCAGACATAGGAGTAACTCAAGGCAAAGATGAGGTTAGAATTTCTACCCCATAATTATATTCATTTACTTTATCAAGAATTGCAAAATCTAAAGCATGGAACTAATATAGTAGATGAATATACAAAGAAGTTTCATCTGTTAGTGGCTTGGAATGAGTTAGCTGAAAGTGAAGACCAATTAGTGGCTAGGTATATAGGTTGGCTGAGGCCAAATATTTGGGACATATTGGACCTATTTGACTCTATGATGTTTCTATTGCACATCAACATACTTTAACCATAGAAAAACAAAGCAAATGACCTTACTAATTGGGCCGAACCCAAACTAATGTGGCCAGACCACCCCCATGTAATAATTCTAACCCACCTCCAAGTCAGTCGCAGTCCCATGGGCTAAACCAAAACCAAGGACGCGGACCTAATCAAAAACAGGTGGGTCCACCTGGATTGAAGTGTTTTAAGTGTGGTGAACTAGACCATAAATCTGTTGAATGTGCAAGGGGTGAGAAAAGAAAGGGAGTGTTGTTTGTAGAAGATGAGAGTGAAACCCAATTAGAAGCATTTGACTGTTTAGCCCCACCTATGTTTGACTCTTATAATAAAGAAACTTTAGAGGGAGAAATGGTGTATGGGGATGTGAGAGAGGCCTTAGTGATGCAATGATCATTCCTAACTCCTAGTGATGAATCATCGGACTGGCTAAGAAATCATATTTTCCACACCACATGTACTATGGGTGGGAAAGTTGCAAGTCTTGTAATTGATAGCGGGAGTTTTGAGAATGTTATAGCAGAAGTAGTTGTCTACAAGCTAAACCTAAAAACTCAACAACACCCTCACCCCTACAAGCTTGCGTGGCTAGAAGGAAAGAATGAGTTTTCAGTCACACAATGGCATCTAGTGAGCTTTTTTATTGGAAATAATTATAGTGATCGTATGTGGTGTGATGTTGTATGCATGGACGCTTTCTATTTGCTACGTGGGTGCCCATGGAATTTGATCGCTACATGGTCCATGATGGATGAAACAACACATACTCTTTTGAGTTTAAAGGAAAGAAGCTGACCTTATGTCCATCACAAGAGACTATACCTAAACCGAAACCAGATAAGGGTTCTAGCCTTTTTTCCATAACTGAATTCACAAGTGCTTTAAAAGAGACTGGTGTTGCATATGCTTTAATTAACAAGATGCTTGACCTGAAAGGTGGAGAGGCTCCAGAGGAGGTGAGGCCTTTTTTTGATGAATTTAGTGATGTATTACCTGAGGACTTACCAGTAGGATTACCACCATTAAGGGATATCCTACATTGCAAAGATTTAACGTCGGGTATTAATCTCCCCAACAAGGCCTATTACAGAATGAGTCCCACTAAACATGAGGAGTTACAAAAGCAAGTAGATGAACTGATTTCTAAAGGGTTCTTATGAGATAGTATGAGCCCATGTGCGATTCCCGCTTCATTAGTACCCAAAAAGTATGGCACTTAGAGGATGTGCGTTGATATCCGGGCAATTAACAAGATAACTATCAAATACCAATTTTCGATTCCACGCTTGGATGACATGTTGGATCAGCTTTCTTGGGCCAAGGTGTTCACTAAGTTGGACTTGAAATCAGGCTACCATCAAATTAGAATCCGTCCCAGTGATGAGTGGAAGATAGCGTTCAAGACATGGGATGGTTTGTATGAATGGCAAGTTATGCCATTGAGTTTTCCCAGTGCACCAAGCACATTCATGACGGTCATGAACTAGGTTCTCAAGCCTTTTATTGGTCAGTGTGTTGTGGTATACTTTGATGATATTCTCATATATAGCACTGATATGAACCATCATTTGTTGCATCTTCGAGATATATACTTATGACTTTGCGCAATGAGCAACTTTATGCTACAATAAAGAAGTGCTTCATTGCCACAAATCGGGTCTTATTCCTTGGGTAGAACATCTCAAAGGAAGGAGTTTCTGTAGACCCAGAGAAGGTCCATGCCATTGTTGAGTGGCCCATCCCCAAAACACTTACTGAAGCATGAAGTTTTCATGGTCTTGCAAGCTTCTACCAGTGATTCATTAGCAACTTCAACACTATTATGGCACCATACACAAATTGTATGAAGGCTATAATGAATTTTGTGTTCACTACTAAAGCAGAAAGAGCTTCCATTGAGATTAAGGCACGGTTGACAGCTGCACCCTTGCTACCCCTTCCCAACTTTGAGTAACCCTTTGAGGTTGATTGTGATGCCTCTAAGGTTGGAATCAATGTTGTTCTCAGCCAAGGTGGCTAGCCCATAGCCTATTATAGTGAAAAATTGAATGGATCACACCTCAACTACTCAACTTATGATATGCAACTCTATGCAGTGGTGCAAGCACTCCGGTGTTGGCAACATTATCGCGTCTAGAAAGAGTTCATTCTATATTCAGATCATGAGGCACTTAAGCATATTGGGGGCCAACATAAGTTGAATGCAAAGCATGCTAAATGGACAACATACCTCCAAGAATATTCGTTTGTGCTGAAGCACAAGTCGGGTGTGCACAATCAAGTTATGGATGCACCCAGCCGACGGAGAGCCATGTTATCTTTGTTTTGAGCACAGGTACTAGGACTTGATACTTTTTGTGAATTATTTTTCACTGACCCTTATTTTGTTGGTATCATAAAGGAGGTGTAAGTAGGTAGTAGGATGGACTTTGTGATATCTGATGGCTTCCTATTCAAGGGAACCTGCCTATATATACCAGATTGCTCATGGTGGCTGAAAACCATCAAAGAGCTTCACAATGAAGGACATTTTCGGTGAGACAAAACAATTCATCTTCATTTTATCTTAGCTAGTTACTTTTGGTTTAAAATGACGAGAGACATTACAAGGTTTGTGGAGCATTGTCACATATTCCAAGTTTCTAAGGGAACGGTAACCAATGTTGGACTATACATGCCCCTCCCAGTTCCTAAAGGACCTTGGGTAGATATATCTATGAATTCCGTTCTTGGGTTGTCATGTACCAAGCGATAGGTAGATTCTGTAATGATGATCGTAAATCGATTTTCAAAAATGGCTTACTTTGTGGCATGTAAGAAGACAATGGATGCCTCACTTATTGCTAGTTTATTCCTCGAGGAAATTGTCAAACTCCATGGCTTACCATCTTCGATTACTTTGGATAGGGACTCCCAGTTCATATCACACTTTTGGAGAAGTCTCTAGAAGCTAATGGATACCTCATTTCAATTTAGTAGTTCATATCATACTCAAGCGAATGGCTAAATAGAAGTAGTCAATAGGAGTTTGGGGGATCTTTTGAGAACCAATGCAGCGATCCATGAATGACAATGGGATCTCTTATTAGTACAAGTTGAGTTTGCTTCAATAAGTCAAAAAACAAGAGTACCAAATACATTCCATTTGGGGTAGTATATGGGGCTAACCCTCGTAGTGTCCTTAACCTTGCTACTAGTTGGTCAGGCCTAATTCATGACAAGGCTGATGATATGGTACAAAAACTAAAGAACCTCTAGGAAGAAGTTGAGAACAAGCTAGAGGTAATCAATGCTAAGTACAAACAATATGTTGATGGAAAAAAGGAGAAAAATAGTGTTTGATACGGGAGACTATGCTTGGGCCATTTTAATTGAATATTGCCTACCGATTGGACAACATGGAAAGCTGGCACAAAGGAAGGTTGGACCATGCGAGATAGTCGAAGTCATCAATGAGAATGCTTATAAACTAAACCTACCTAGCCATATACGTACCCATGATGTTTTCAATGTCAAACACTTGGTACCATATGTTGGCAATTAGTAAGATGATGATTTAAATCGAAGGACAGATTCTCCCCAACTCGGGAAGGATGATGCAGCACAAGAGGAAGATAATAAATTCTATGCAAGTTGGAACCATTCCAAGACACATAAGAAGCAAAGATGATGCCACCAACCCAACTTAGTAAATATTTACCGATATAGCATCATTACAAAATATCTATCTTAGTTTGTTTTTACCAAGTTGGTGCCATCACAGAGTTTTTATCTTAATTCATTTTTACCAAGTTAGCATTATAGCGAGATTTCAAATTTGTATTCAATTAGAAATTTGTTTTTGAAGAGTTTTATTAGGATTCTATTATGGAGTGTTTTCTTAGATTAGGATTGCTCAATTAAGACTTTCTTTTTGAGGAATTGGCAAGCTCTACAGTGCTTCCCATGGTCTTAAAAGCAGCTTTAGAGCTGGGCATGCTTGAGATCATATCCAGGGCCTACATTGGTGCCTACCTCTCAACTTCTGATATTGCCTCTCAGTTGCCCATGCAAAACCCAAATGCTCCAGCCATTCTCAACCGTATCTTGTGTCTCCTGACTATCCACTTTATTCTCAAATCCTTTGTTGTCCAAAGGGACGACAACCAAGTCGAAATGGTTTATGGCTTGGCTCCCGTCTGCAAATTCCTCATTGAGAACTAGGATGGCATCTCGTTACGGCCTTACTTGCTTTTGCTTCATGACAAAATTTTCATGGATAGTTGGTAATATCATCTAAACTAAATTGTTTGATGTTCGGTATCTAGTTATCAGAGATCAGTTGCTTTCTTTTTTTTGAGCTGAAACTATGTATAACAAAGTTAAAATAGACAAAGAAAATAAAAATAACAGCAGTAAATCAAAGTGAAATAAACTGAAGAAATAATATGGCTAACCCTTTCATTTATGGGGGGCGAATCAGCCCTATTTATAGTTACAGAGGTTGAGTTATAGTAGGATTACACAAGATGAGAATTCAATAGAGATAGAGCTTATTTGGGTTAGTTGTGATTCATCTATGATAGATCTTGTCTTAGGATAGGATTATGATTGTCCTAGGCTGTTTAGGATAATTCTTATCTCGGGTAGGAGTAAGATTATCCTAGGTAGTTATATACAAGATCCCATAGGAATAGGTTCTGCTAAATGGGCTTTGGAGGTTACGTAGGTGTGCATGGGCCATGCATGGGCCCATAGACGTCTACATTATCATCCCCCGCAAGCGGAACAAGGTAACCAGAAGCTTATCCCGAAGAGAGGCAAAACGGGTTATGGAAAGTGGCTTAGTGAAGATGTTTGCGATCTGTTCTATAGTTGGAATATACCGAATCTAAAGTTGCTTCTTGGTGACGAGATCTCATAGGAAATGGTAGTCAACCTCGAGATGCTTTGTATGAGCATGGAAAACAAGGTTGGTGGCCAAATGGGTAGCACCCATATTATCGAACCACATAATAGGGGGAGGGGCTAGAAAACCAATGTCTCATAGAAGAGACTGAATCCATAGCAATTCTGTGACTGTGTTGGCAAGAGACCTGAATTCGGATTCGGTGTTGGAGCGGGAAATAGTGGGTTGCTTCTTGGAGCTCCAGGAGATCAGATTGGAGTCAAGGTAAACAGCATACCCTCCTGTAAACCGGTGATCATCTAGACAACTAGCCTAATCGGCGTCTGTGTATGCCGTTAACTGCCGAGTTGAGGAACCTTGAAAAAGGAGACTATGAGTAAGATTACCTTTGAGATACCGAAGGATTCGTTTAACAACTGTCCAATGCTCATCAGTGGGAGAGTGAAGAAACTGGCAGACTTTGTTGACTGCGAAGGGGATATTTGGACATGTGATGGTGACATACTGTAATGCTCCAACAATACTGTGATACTCCATGGGATTAGGTAATGGATCACCCGATTCTTTGGTTAGACGACTAGAGGTAGACATGGGCGAACTTGTAGGTTTGGCCCCTTCGAGATTGGTCCTACGTAGTAAATCCAGGATGTAACACTGCTGTGAGAGAGTCAAACTACCTGATTTGTGACATACCTCAATGCCCAAAAAAATTGTGCAAGGATCCTAAGTCCTTTAGTGAAAAAGCTTTAGAGATTGATATGAGAAAGTCACTAATGGCGGTAGCAAAGTTTTTAGTCAAAATGATGTCCATCCACATATACCAACAGAAGGAGAGTGGATTTGTTGGAGGAGAAAATGAAGAGAGATGGATCAGCAGTTGAGTTGAGCCCATCTATTTAAGGACAAAACTCAAATGTGAATACTAGGCTTGTGGTGCTTGTTTGAGACCATGGAGAGCCTTTTTCAACTTGCAGACATAAGTGGGACACCTGGGATCAACGAAGCCCCTCGGTTGATGCACATAAATATTTTCGTCCAAAATGCCATGAAGGAAGGCATTGTCAATATCCAATTGATGAACTGACCAGTTCTGTGCAAGAGCAAGAGAGAGAATTGTTCGTATAGTCATTGGTTTGACAACTGGACTGAAGGTATCAAAATAATCAAGGCTTGATACCTGGCTGAAACCCTGAGCGACCAACCTAGCTTTATAACGGTCAATGGTTCCATCAGCCTTCTTTTTTATTTTGTAGATCCACTTAGTTCCGACAATATAATGGAGGGATTATACGGAACTAGGTGCCAAGTGTCATTTTTAATGAGGGCCTGATATTCTTTTTGCATGGCCTCTTTCCATTTTGGCGATTTGATAGCTTGATTAAAGTTTTTAGTTTTTGTTCTTGGAAGAGAGAAACAAGAGCAGAAAGGATGGAATTCCTTGTCACAAGTTGAGACCGGGGGAGGTTCTCGCTCATTGACCGAGTATGCATGGAGTGAGTATGTACTGGTTGAGAAATAGGTGCTATAAACTCTAGCAAGTCTTGAATGTTGGGATACTTCTATGGCCGATTAGATGAAGATTGCTCCAATGGTCCTGAAACTGGAGAGGTGGTTGCTAAATTAGAACAGAATGCAAGAGCAAAAGGAGACTGAGAGGAAGGAGATACGGCTAAAGTTGCAAATTGTAGCGGTGCTGGTACTAAAATAAGGATTCCTGCGGGAGTAGGAGTTGGACTTGGTTCTGTTTCAGCAATTCTTGGAAATGAATCTTCATCAAATACAACATGGCGAGCGATGAAAACACGCCCTAAAGGAGCATGGAGACATTGGTACCCTTTGTGAGAGGTACTGTATCCAATAAAAATACATGGCAGAGACCGAAACTAAAACTTATTTTTGTTGTAGGGCCATAGAAAAGGATAGCAAACACACAAAAAGCATTGCAGTAGAGAATAATCAGGTTTAGTCTGAAAAAGTTTCTCATAAGGAGACATACCATGCAATACCTCAGTTGATAGTAAATTTATCAAGAAACCTGCAGCTTCTACTACATCAGCCCAGAAGGAGAAAGGGAGCTTAGAGGAGGCCAATAGAGACAAGGCAGATTCGACCACATGTCTGTGCTTCCATTCTGTTCATGCGTATGAGGGCATACCAAACGATGTGTTATTCCTTGTGAGTCTAAGTACCAGGAGAGAGAGCGATACTCTCCACCCCAATCTGATTGAAATACCTTGATTTTGGTATTGAACAAGACTTCTACATGTCTCTTAAATTTGATAAAAACATCGCACACATATGATTTTCAAGCAATAGGATACACCCAAGAAAATTTTGAAAAATCATCTAGAAATAAAACATAATATGAAAATCCATTATTCGACTTAATGGGAGTAGGTCCCCATACATCTGAAAATATTAAATCTAATGGGCGCTTAGATTGAGAACCATTTGAAAGGACTCACAAACAAACTCATTAACACTAGAATGAATAAACAGAAGACCAAACTTTGAAACAACTTGCCATACATTATGCATAGCTGCATGACCAAGACGAAGATGCCAACAATGAAGAGAGGTGCATTCTCTAAGAAGAGCTTCGAGAGAGATAGTGGCTGGCGCAAGAAAGCTGTATAGGCTGTCTCTACTAGCTCTTCGAAATAGGATTCTCCATGTATAGTCCTTCACATAGCAACAATCACGGTGAAATTCAAAAAATAAATTATTATACCTAGTAAATCGACTAACAGATAATAGATTCTTGTAGATAGAGGGAACATGACAAATATCTCTCAAAGAGAAAGCATATTGATTAAAAATCATAGAAGAAGATCTTGTATGATGAATATTCAAACCTTGACCATTGTCAACCTTCACTTGATCTGGTCCAGTATACTCTGTGCGATAATAGATTCTTGTAGATAGAGGGAACATGACAAATATCTCTCAAAGAGAAAGCATGCTGATTAAAAATCATAGAAGAAGATCCTGTATGATGAATATTCAAACCTTAACCATTGTCAACCTTCACTTGATCTGGTCCAGTATACTTTGTGCGATTCTGCAGGTTGTCTAGATCTAGAGTCATATGATGAGTAACTCTAGAGTCTGGATACTAGTTGGGACCAAAATTATTTTCATACTGGTTCTGAGGGGTATTCAGCCCTTCATGAAATGCAGAAGGATCATTGCAAGTGTTATCAGAAAATCCAAAGGCATATTTTGCCTTTCTACACTGTAGGGCACTATGTCCAAATTTATTACAAATCTGATAAGTAATATTATTTTTACCTCCACGTCCTCTAGAAAATTGTTGTGTCTGATTTTGAAGGGCTTGATGATTATGCTGTGGGGAGCCACGACCACGCCCTTTACCTCTGTTATTGTTGAAATTTGGTGAGAACTACTGTGGGGGCTTCTGAAAATTATTTTTCTTAGGAGGAACGCCTACAAGATTCGCACTTTAAGGATCTGACACAAGATAGGTCTTCAAGCCAGTTTTCATGGTTCAGAAGTGCTCCCATAATATCAGCAATACCAAGATCTATTGCATCTGGTTGATTTGGCCAAATAAAATGTAAAGTACCAGTTCGGATTTGAGAATTGGTTCAGATACTATAGGCAGACTGTTAGTAATAGACTTTGCACGTTGTATGTATGCAAAAATAGAGAGAGAACCTTTTTTAAGATTTTGCAGTTACCTGTGCAACTGCAGTACCCAAAATCAGGAGTGGGTAGAATAATTGTGAGCAAGGGAAGTCCATACCTCTGATGATGTCGACAGACCTACCACTTGTGCCATAACTCCTTTAGTGAGAGAGAAAATCAGCCAACTCAACACAAGTTGGTCAATATCAGTCCATTTTTTGAATTCAGGGTTCACTATCATCCTTGTACTGCCTGGGTCGGGTATAACTTTAGGCGGTGGCTTCTTCTTCCCTTTTACAAGCTCCAATAGATGGTGGTGTCAAAGGATGGGAAGGAACTGGGCCCGCCACAACAAATAATTGTCACTTGTCACTTCCAAGTTTAATAGGAAGATAATGAGTCACATTCTAGATTGAAGGGAGTGCACTACTCATGGATGAGCTATTGTTGGATGCTATTGGACTGCTACCATGTGTGCTTGTCTCTGTCGACATGGCTCTGATACCAAGTTAAAACAAACAAAGAAAATAAGAATAACAGCAGTAAATCAAAGAGAAATAAACACAAGAAATAATATGGCTAACCCTTCCATTGATGGGGGACGAATCTGCCATATTTATAGTTACAGAGATTGAGTTATACTAGGATTACACAAGATGAGAATTTAACAGAGATAGAGCTTATCTGAGTTAGTTGTGATTCATCTAGGATAGATCTTATCTTTGAATAGGATTAGGATTATCTTTGGTTGTTTAGGATAATTCTTATCTTGGGTAGGAATAAGATTATCCTAGGTAGTTATATACAAGAGCCCATAAGGTTCTGCTAAATGGGCTTTGGAGGTTACGTAGGTATGCATGGGCCATGCATGGGCCCATGGACGTCTACGTTATCAATCAAATCTACAATTAATTAATGCTCAATTCAACTTTCGACTTTATTGATCCCAATCGCTTTCGCTTTTAAGCAATACCATAATTGGGTCATCATTATATATTGGCATATGTTATGTTTTTTTTTTCTTAATTGGGATAAGTCAAACCAAATCTCTAAAATTATATATACAAACTATATGGGGTGTTTATAAAATACAAACTATATATGGGTAGGTTTACTTTATTAAATCAATATAACTATGGAGGGTATCTTAATAAATTACAGTTTTTTAATTTCTTTCAATGTTTTGATGAAATATAAAGCAAATTTGGGCTACATCCCTAGATCTGATTGGTTTTGGATGGGGTTCGGATCTCAGTTTTCAATTACAGATTGAATTCAGATGTTCAGGCTCCGAATCCAACCTGCAGATTGCAGCTCAGGAATTCAAATTTGGCTATTGATTAGTTTTTTGGAACCACCCAAATAATGGAGATTTACAGCTTCCAATTCCAAAATTGTTCTATAAATAGAGTTTAAGTTCATTTTCGTTGTTGTTTCAATTCAATCAAAACTTGATCATACTTGGCTGCAGGCAATGCTTGAAATATGCGGTTCTTGAAGGTGGAATTCCTTTCAACAAGGCTAATGGAATGCATGTATTTGAACATACTGGGGTAGATGCTAGGTTTAACAAGGTCGTGAATAAGGCATTGTCAAATATTACCATAATGACCATGGTGAAAATTCTTCAGACATACAAGGGATTTGAGGGCCTCAAAGTGGTAGTTGATGTGGGTGGCGGAATTGGAGTCACAATTAACATGATCACATCCAAGTATCCTCAAATTTAGTGCATTAATTTTTATTTACCCCATGTCATAGCAGATGCACCATCTTATCCTAGTAAAGGCATTTTCACTTTCTTTTGCTTGAATTGATTATTATTCTCTAAAATACTGAAGAAGTTTCTGCTTTTCACTACCGATATATCTTGTCTTTCCGGTATTATAATCGTACCCTATAAAACTATCAAGCTAGTTTCACTTATGGACTCAACCCAACCCCAACTGAATCTGGCTGATTGAATCTCAAATTTGAGCTTACCTGATTCGAGCTCACCCAATTACAGATCATGATTTGATTTCTAATATTAATTGTTCATATGTTAATATCAACTTGTCATGTTCTAATTAAATAATGCCTATATGTCCCAGTTATTGAGATGTCCCAAGTGCTTGGCACCTCTCCAGATAGGAAGAACTGCAAAACCAAAGGCTATCAATGGTATTAGAACGACTATTGGGCCTCACTTGCACCTGCTTTGTCCCATAGGCTTAGTTTTGAAATACAAATTTGTAGAGTGCAAAATCTTATATGCAAATGGAGTATAAATCCCGGTTCAGGATTAATTTGCACTCTGCTTTACTTTTGCCTGTGTTTGGCAACATTACATTTATGCATTGACAAATGATAGAAAATACATTTTCCAATACATATTTAATTACATTGATAATATAAGATGTAAAAATACATCAATAAAAAAGAAGTAAATTTGCATTCAAGTAAACTTTTAATAAAAAAAGGCATATATTTTATTGGAATTCATGTTTACTTCAATTGCAGCCAAAAATCTATTTGGTAATAAGATAAATTTGTCAGTGCAAAACTAACCCCACATTGCAATTATTACACTCTACATATTGGCATTCACACTTATGCTCCTAGTGCAGTGTTGCTTGAAGCTTCTTGAAGAAAGAACTCATTATAATATAATTAAGGTGATGCTTCCTTTTAAGTTTTTACAAAATTCTAATGTCCTTAATTGCTACTAATTGAACATCCTGTCAAATCATATTTCTGGTTGGCACAAATTGAACATTTTATATTTTTGCCTTTGCATCAGACTAGTATTTAGTTGGGACTTGGGAGATCATGCTTATTGTCGACAACTAGCATAAAAGTCTCTACTTGTGGAAAAGATTGATTGCAAGTGAAATGAGATATATTCTTTCTAATTATCTCAAATTTCTTAATTGTTTTTCACACTTAAACCAGTTTTACAGGGTAGAGAGATAGGGGTGTCAATTGGTCCAATCCAATCCAGTCCAATGTGAGTCCATTATAAATAATGGATCAGGTCCAATCTAATCCAATGAATGTTTTGGACCAATTTAATGTCTGGATCATCCAATCTGTTCAAATTCATTTTGATTTAGATTAGTTTCAACCGAAACCCAGTGCATTGATACATATATTCTTATCTTATAACAATGAACTAGATTGGCTTAATCCAACCCATTCCAACATAAATTTGTTATGGATGAACCAGGCCCAATCCAATCCAATAAATATTTTGGACCGAATTAATCCAATCCGATATGTCTTATTGGTCCGTCCAATTCGTCCAAATTAATTATGTCCGATCCAAAACCGATTCATTGACACCCTTGTAGAGAGCACGAGCGTTTAAGAAACGGAGTTGAAAAAGCATATAAAGTAAGAGTGTGGAGATGGAGGTCATTTGTTATTTGTTATGATGAAGTAATTGTGATTGAAGAACACATACCCAACAATTAATGTAACACATGTTGATTGATGACAAGAAATTTTAATACATGATCTCCCGATTCACCTCCTAGGGGTCATTGTTCAACTACATCTAGTCCAATGAGCCCCTATCCTGAAGATCTTTGGAAAGTGGGTTTTTACGATCCGATAAAGAATCAAACTTATTTAAATGTTCCCGCTATTCTATATTTCCTTGAAAAAGGCGCTCAACCTATTTTCAAATAAGACAGAAGTACGTAGAGAATTCTGTGCCTATACTTAAACCACCACACTCCAATGGAAGGGGAATAAAAAGGTCTAACCCTGGGTTAGATAGTTCTTGGATCCAAAACTGGACCTGGACCTGGACCCGGACCCGGACCCATAACCAATTCCTGGGTTTACAGGCCCAACCATCCGGTCCAGTTTTCAAAACCAAGACCTATATTACAATCGCAATTGCGCAGAAAGATAAAGTAATGGATCTTCGGAGGTGTTTCGATGTAATATCCGACATGTAAAAAATACAAAGTACAATATAGCCCATACTGTATTTAACTCAAACAATATGTTATATGTAAGGAAGGAATAGAACGTGGTGTATTCCAATTCAGTCGAGCAGGGTTGGATGTACAAATTTTCCGCTTATTAATTTATGTTTCCCCTCTCGGTTTGCGACACAAAAATTTGGCTTGATTTTTACAAGATAGACAATGTCAGGTACCACCGACTGTAATGCATCTGCATGCAGTTCACTTTTGCATTAACATATTATTCTCCTGATGCAAAGTACGTACCAGCCAGCTGGTTGGTAAGGAGATTTGGAATCGAATGTTTTATAAGATATAAAAAAGAAAAAAATATATATTATCGAGGGTTCGACTATGATACGGAAAATATACCATATTTGACCGATCCCACCTTGAATCATATATCGCCTTTATTGATGAGGTACGAATTGGGATCTGCTTCTTACAGAGTGCGCCTCACATCAACCTCACAGTCACATTCTACTATGTATAAACAACGATATCTCCCATGAATAAGATAAGATGTTCCCCATGTGGAGCAAGTACATGCTATTACGCGATGTGGAAGTAGCAGATCCGGACTCCTCCGGCACCATCATGATTTCATTAATTCCATCTATTTCAATGTTGGGCCACAACAATACATTGTTGGGTTTTGAGCTTGGTCTTATCATCATCCACCATGAGCCATTTGCTCTATTTTAAAAGGAGTGAAAGTTAGATGGGAGGACAGAGTTGCTTCTACCCCTTCTAATTAACTATCTTTCTCCTTCCCAAAAACCTGCAACTCAGTCCCTCGCTCGGCCAGCTGCAACATGTCGTCTGTCTATGATCTTGGAAGGTCGTTCAGTGAAGGCAAAGACAATAATGAAGAAAATTGTCTCTTGGCCTTGCAACTGGCAAGCGCTACGGTGTTTCCCATGGTCTTAAAAGCAGCTTTGGAGCTGGACGTGCTTGAGATCATATCTAGGGCCGGCCCTAGTGCCTACCTCTCGACTTCGGACATCGCCTCACAGTTGCCCACGCAAAACCCAGATGCTCCAGCCATTCTCGACCGTATCTTGCGTCTCCTGGCTGTCCACTCTGTTATCAAATCCTCTGTTGTCGAACGGGACGACAACCAAGTCCAAATGGTCTATGGCTTGGCTCCCGTCTGCAAATTCCTCACTGGGAACCAGGATGACATCTCGCTACGGCCTTACCTGCTTTTGCTTCAGGACAAAACCTTCATGGATAGTTGGTAATATCATCTAAACAAAACTGTTTGACATTCGTTATCACAGAGTACATCAGTCGCTTTCTTTTTTTAGCTGACATTCATTCCCAAAACAAAATTAGCACATTTGGCCCCACAAAGTATATCAAATCTACAATTAATTAATGCTCAATACACTTTCAACTTTATTGATCCCAATCGCTTTCTCTTTTAAGCACTGCCCTAATTGGGTCATTACATATTGGAATATTTTATGCTTTCTTTTGTAATATTGCAATTAAATCAAACCAAATCCCTAAAATTATATGGCGTGTTTATAAAATACAAACTATGGATAGGTTTTAGTAAATCAATAAATCTATAAAGGGTATTTTAGTTAGTGACAGTTTTAATTTCCTTCTTTGTTTTGAACAAATATAAATAAAGCAAATTTGGGCTAAATCCGGATCTGATAAGATTTGAATCCAATTTGAGCTCCCTAGATCTGAATGATTTTGGATGGATTACGGATTTCAGTTTTCAATAGCAGATTGAATTCATAACAAGACCCAAACCGATCAGTCCGGTCCGATCCAATCTGAATTGGTCATTTTTTCTTCAGCATCGGTTGGCTTTGTGTTATAAAAAAATATAAACCGATGGTTAGGTTTGGTTTCAGTTTTTATGTGTGAAAACCGAAATCGAACCGACCCAAACCGACCTAAATATATATTGTATAATATATATATATATATATATATAATATTTCAGATATATTATATATATTGATATATTTCGGTTTTAATATATATATATATATATATATATATATATATTTCAGCTTTATTTCAGAAAAATACATATTATATATAAAATTTCGGATATATAAAATATCAATTTTAATCCATCAAATTATTTTTAATTTTCAGGCATCCAGCTTTTGCTTTTTTAGACTTGAATCCTTTACCATTCACACCAAGAGAATCATTCACAAAACCGACCAAGTCGATTTTACTTAGTATCGGGTCGATTTCGGTTTCATTTCTAGGTAAATCGACCATATCGGGTCTGTTGGAAAAATGCCAGTAAACCGATCCAACCCAACCCATGAACAGCCCTATATTGCAGCCCAGGAATTCAATCTTTCCTATTGATTAGTTTTTTTGGAACCACCCAACAAAAAAAAATAAAAAACAGAACCCAAATAATGGAGAATTACAGCCTCCAATTCCAAAATTGTTATATCTAATTGCAACCTTAGCTCTATATTCAATTCAATCAAAACTTGATCATCGAACCTTGGCTGCAGGCAATGCTTGAAAGATGCGGTTCTTGAAGGTGGAGTTCCTTTCATCAAGGCTCATGGGATGCATGTATTTGAATATACTGGGGTAGATGCTAGGTTTAACAAGGTCGTGAACAAGGCAATGTCAAATATTACCACAATGACCATGGTGAAAATTCTTGAGACATACAAAGGATTTGAGGGCCTCAAAGTGGTAGTTGATGTGGGAGGCGGAATTGGAGTCACAATTAACATGATCACAGCCGAGTATCCTCAAATTAAGGGCATTAATTTTGATTTACCCCATGTCATAGCAGATGCACCATCTTACCCTGGTAAAGGCACTTCACTTTTTTCTTTTGCTTGATTATTATTGCCTAAAATATTGAAGAGATATCTGCTTTTCAGTATTATAGTCGTACTGATTCACCGGTTACCAATTCCGGTGAACTTTTTGGGTGAATAACTGTTTAACACACTCTCAGAATTTTTAGTCTTACTGTACAGTTAGGATAAGTGCCACTTTGGAATTGCTGTCAATAAACATGTGAATATTGGTGTTTTAGAATGGGGGTATTTGTCATTTTAAATTATATAAAATTGATTCTGCAGTGTGGTACAGTATACTTTTCAGCAATTTTTTCTCTGGTATCTTGTCTTTCGAGTATTATAGTGGAGTCCTAATAAAACTATTTAATTACTTATGAAGCAGGTGTGGAGCATCTTGGAGGGGATATGTTTGAATATGTTCCAAATGCAGATGCCATTTTTATGAAGGTGATTTATTTGAAATTTTTAATATATAAGAATGATCTTTTTTTTTTTATAATTAAGCATTGTGGGGATGTAAAGGGTGAAAGCTAGTTTCACTCATTATGAATTCAACCCAACCCAATTAAATCCAGCTGATTGAATCTCAAATTTGAGCTTACCCAATTCGAGCTCATCCAATTACAGCTCATGATTTATTTTCTAATATTAATTGTTCATATATGCTAATATCAATTTGTCATGTTCTAATTAAATAATGCCTATATATGTCCCAATTTGAGCTTTAAATATAAATGAATGAATGTAAAAAATATAAAATTTGAAACAAGCTCTTCAATTTTCTCCTGTGACTCATTGGAGGAATTCAATTTAATTTTCTCCTAGTGCATACTTCATGATTGGAACGACGAGGATTGCTTGAAGCTTCTGAAGAACTGTTGGAAAGCCTTACCCAACTTGGGAAAAGTGATTGCCCTTGAATCAATTCTTCCAGAGACCCTTGAGGCGACCGATCCTGTCAGTAAAGTCGTATGGGAACAGGATTTGCTCATGTTATCACAAAGCCCTGGAGGAAAAGAAAGAACATACAAACAGTTCCAGGACTTGGCACTGAGTTCAGGATTTACCAGTTTTCAAGTTGTTTGTTCTGCATATCACAGCTGCGTTTTGGAATTCCAGAAGTGATGATATTTTCTAGTTTTGGAGAACTATTTGTGGTTCTTAGCTTATGCTTGCTAGATATTAATAATATCCATGTGTGATGGGAGCGCAGAACTTGTTTCAGGTCCTTTCTTATGCTATGTATTATCATTTGGAATAATTTCATTGTGGTTTTCCTTTGCAATCTCGAGCCAACGAGTAAATATGCAAAGTAGCTATACATCGAGAAAAAACAGTTCATTTGTGCTGGAAATAGAATTGTTATCCATCAGATTACGAAATTGAGGTGATGAGACCTCTGAGAATAATGTTAAATCATGGGCCACATGGGATTCTAAACAATTAATATGATGAAAAAGAGCGTATTAGCAATTGTCTACCCATTTTCCATTTATTGACTATCCAAAAGATCCCTAGTGCAAACACGTATCACTATCAAAATAGAACAGATCGAACAATCAATATAACAGGAACTCTAGCACACAATAAATAACAAAATCTAAAACAGAATCTCATCTTCAAAGGAGAAAGTAAACGCATGAGCATATGATCAATGGCATTTGATGGAGCGCAATCCGGCCGATCTTAGCTGTCAACGACCTTGCCTTTGACTGGATCAACAGGGGGGCCTGAAACAGGAAAAGGATAGAGAATCTCCGGGGAGGGACCCGGTGAGATTGCTCCGAAGCTCAAGTCAGTATTCTCTCAAAGGCAAGATAAAACCAAATGGCGCAAAGTTCACATACCTTGTTCTTGGGGGTAGGAAGCCTTTTATAACCACCTCGCGCACTCACTCCCAGGCTTCTGTCAGGTCGGATAT
>NW_010729090.1:5804165-5821592 GCF_000365185.1 Nelumbo nucifera
TTTATCATATTCACTCTCTTCTTCTTGACATTTATCTATTTCCAATTTTTTATTATTTTTTCAATTTCTTCATGTGTATCAAGATGTTTAGATCAAGAGGRTCTAACTCATTAAAAGTTATATRACTTAATTCTTCATTAATTAGAGCTCTGTTGTTATATACTCTTTCTTTATTTGTCACTGGTTAAGTATCCTAGGAAAATGCAAATATTAGATTTTGCGTCAAATTTACCCAGCTTTTCTTTTCTATTAAGAATGAAACATTTACATCTAAACACCTTAAAATACCCAATTTTTTTGTTTCTTTTTTCATTCCAAAGTTCATATGATGTTTTATTTAAGATTGGTCTTATTATACCTCTATTCAACTCATAACAAGCTGTATTTATCATGGTTTTCAAAACCGGGAACCGGTCAGGTGAACAATTTCGTTCTTCTCCAAAATCGGATTTTTGTAAAAAACTGTTGATTTGGTCAGCAAATCGCTGACTTGGGCAGTTGAATCATTCAAACCGTTCAACAGTTTTACCTGTTTTTTTTTATTATTTTTTTTGTCAAAACGAGCCAACCGTTCAACCCGGAAATCGGACCCCTAACCAGTTCGGTCTCCGGGTCAATTTTAAAAACCTTGGTATTTACAACTTCATACTATAAAACTTGTGTAATTTATGATAGTTTAACATTGTTCTTGCCATTTCTTGTAAGATCATATTCTTCCTTTGGACAATTCCATTTCGCTAAGTTTTAGGTGCTGAAAAGTTATGACTAATGCTTAATGTTTTACAAAGTTAAACAAATTATAGATTTTCTAATTCACCTCTATGATCACTTCTAGCCTTCACAATTTGGCACCCTTTTCCACTTTTCTACAAAATTTTGTAAATGATTTCAAGATTTTATGTTTATGTCCTAAGAGTACTAGTGGTTCTAATTGGTCCAARTAAGTCAAGATACAAGAGGTGAAGAGAACCAGTGGTAGATAATACCTTMTTTTGGGTTTGAAAGATGTCTTCACTTGCTTACCTATTTGGCATACTTCACAAACCTTGTTTTTGGTGAATTTCAGCTTTGGGAGACCATCTACAAGATCACTTTTAGGTTGATTGTTTCTAGAGCAGGACAGAAACAGGCAAGGATGATGCCTAACGTGGCCTAAGTAAATTCATACCCGGAACATGRATTCTCAACATGAACCGCTTCTTTGTAGCAGCTCAATCCAAATGCAAAAGCCCTAATGGGCTCTATAAKTGGGATTTTCCCCTCGTTCACATGACCAAATGACCAATATATTCAATCTTTCATTATCCTGGYTGGTCAGACCATTGACCTGATAACCCGATCAAGACTATATTTAGTTAATTAAAGGCCCGTTTGGCAAGTCTTTTTAGGAAGATCTTCTGGTAGTTTTGATGGTCAAAAAACRCATTGAGCTTTTGCATGAAGATCTAAGCAGCCCGAGGCTAGTTTGGTAGATACACGTCTTTCCGTTCATCTTTCCGTGTCTTTCTACGCGAGAATAAAATGCAAAATGCATGAAAAGCTTTATTTGGAGCTTCCTGAAATCAACCAAAAATGGGCTTCTCGCGTCTTTTCGGTGCTCCGGCTTTTGGCGAGTAGATCTTATACAAGCCAAACAAGAATAGACCAAAAATCAGTCTGCTGCCTAGTTTGTAAATAGCTGAAAGACCGTATGAAAAGACGTGCCAAACAGATTCTAATTTTAACAAAAAAAGCATTAATTTGATCAATGACCCATCGAGAAAGTTGAATCGCTGACTTGTTCGACCTGTTTATCATGTCTTGCATGTTTATATTAATTTTTGGTTATTTCGACATCACAGAAACAGGTCAACTTATTAACGAAGATGTTGAACCAGACCCATACATCTTAAGAAAGAACCGGTTCAGCCTCCATTTGTATGTTTCATAGATGGTTTCTCAATTCTACCAATCAACCAATTGAAAGGTCGCAACTTTCATGTGCAAATTATTTAACATACCGATTGATAAATAAAAGATAGACCATGTTATGTAACTAACCCTGGCATGGTGTTAATTATTTAACATGAAATTGGGATTTATAAGATTCATTTTTGAATGTCAGGTTGCTATCAATTTTACGTGGTCCATCTTTTATACTTATCATCAATTGTTATGTTAAACAAATTATACAACAGTTTCATCCTTTCAAATGGTTGATGTAATAGAATTGATAAATATCCCTTCCAACTTAGCCACGTGGCACCTTTTATGCAACTTAAAATCCTTTGTTATCGAAATCAGAATGATTTATTCTTATATTTTATTTGATTCAATTAAAAATGAGAATAAGAATTAGAATCAGTAAAAATGGGATTTCATTTATAAGGGAGAGGTAAGGAATGATCATTCCCTTAAATAGAGAAATGCCATTTCAACAAGAATGAAATTAAAATTCTAATTTCATTCAATCGAATAGTTGAAATCGATATGACCCATTTCGATTAAGATTCCAAAACCTTATTACTGCAAACCAAACGGGCTTTAGAGATATTGGATTGAGGGAGATTTGAAGATTTCGACTAATTGGACTGCGAAGACGCCCTAGAGATGTGATTGATAATCAAAGATTGCAGGAAACTCCAAGTGGGTCATGAAAGAAATAAATTAAAATATTCTCAAATCTGAGAAAGAAGGAAACCAAGCTACCGATTGACCGGAGACTTCCTTTCAATCTATACTATAAGGGTAGGGTTATGCTTCATTGGGAGTCTCTCAAAAAAAGATAAATTACAGATTACCACCTTGTGATTGGGGTAGTGATACTTGACCTCCCGAACTCTCATTTATACCTCCCCTATGTTTTCCATAAATATTTAATCCTCTTCTCACATTTAAAAGTTGCAAAGACTTCTCACGTTTAATCCTCTTCTTAGATTTTAAAGAGGCTAGCATTCTGCTCGAAGTCATCTCCCTCCTTAAGAGAGACCCTGTTACCAAAAATCTGAGGTGTTCTATAGTAATAATATGCACCCCAAATTGAAAAAGATGGTCTCAAATGTCTTAAAAATTAAAAAAGTAAAGAAACCATCTATATATTTGAGATCTTATCCTCTTGTAAGTAGGAAAAAGAATCAAAATTTTGAGTATATTGCTGAGAGGGTCTCAAATAAAGCCAAAGGCTGGAGGGGATCTCTGCTATCTCAAACAGGAAAAGAGGTTCTTCTAAAATCAGTATTGACTACTATACCAAAACTCCGCATGTCTTGCTTCCTACTCCCCAAAAGCATATATAACTCCTCAGAAAAAAGTAAAAAATCCTTCTAGTGGGGAGATAAAGAAGATAAAAGGAAAATAAGAGAGGTAAACTGGAGTCAAATCTATAAAAACAAAGCAAATGGAGGATTAGGATTCAAAGATCCTAGGGCTTTTAACCTTGCTCTACTTGCCAAATTAGCATGGAGACTCTATTCTGATACCACAAGCTTATGGGCAAGATTTCTAAAAGCAAAATATTATCCTGAGCACCATTTTACCCCTTATAGTGGGGAGATAAAGAAGATACAAGAAAAATAAGATAGGTAAACTGGAGCCAAATCTGTAAAAACAAATCAAATGGAGGATTAGGGTTCAAAGATCCTAGGGCTTTTAGCCTTGCTCTACTTGCCAAATTAGCATGGAGACTCTGTTCTAATACCACAAGCTTATGGGCAAGATTTCTAAAAGCAAAATATTATCCTGAGCACCATTTTACCCATGCAAAGCTCAGAAGCCAACCTTCATTGGGATGATCCATGGATTCCAAATATAAATGGTTTCAAAATAATGGGGCCAAGGCAAGAAAATAGTGAGAACCTTAGAGTGGCAGAATTAATCGATCAAGACAATAGAAGCTGGAACACTGAAAAATAAATTCTTGTATTCCCCCTGCTTTTGCCCAAAAAATCACAGAAATGGAGATTCCCTCGAACCCATGGGGTGATAAATTAATTTGGCTAGGGAGTAAGAATGGAAAATTCTCAGTGAGGTCTGCTTATTTCCTAACAAAACAAATACAAGATGAAATCCAAGAAAATAATGGGGAATCAACTCAAGATGAGAATAAAAAATTTTGGAAACTTGTTTGGGGTCTCCCAATTGAACCAAAAATCAAACATTTCCTTTGGAGATGTTGTGTCAATGGATTAGCAATCAAAGAAAATTTGGCAAAAAGATGATTAAAAATCTCTAGTACTTGTGAAAGATGTGGGAAGGACCCTGAATCCATTCTACATGCTTTGCTACTATGTGATAAGTCAAGATGCATTTGGTTGGGCTTAGGCTGTGGCATCAACCCAAATTATGCCCAGAATTTTTTAGATTTCAAAAAGTGGTTAATGAATATTTTCCTTCAACTAGGGAAGACCCATAAGGAAATATCAATTTAAAATTAATATAGAACTAATAGAAAATTATAAAATAATCATTGGTTTTATTAATTTAAAACCAACTTAAGATCCACTAAAAAAAATTATATAGATTTCATAAGGAATTTAAATTTAATAAAAACATAATATACTTAAATAATTTCATTTTTTAATAATTTCAAAAAATAATAAAAAATATTAATTTTAATTATTTTAAAATCAATTTAAATTCCATATAAAAATAAGTAAATTTATAAAAACCACCTTGGGTTTTCTAACAATCCTATGAAACTCCCTAGTATTTTGACCTTAACAAAACATGCCCTATTGTTTTGAGAAAAGGTGCAAATACCTTCATTTCGTCAACATTCCAAATAAAAAATGTTAATGTAATGCATTAATTTTACTTTACTTCAGCCTTTTTATCTTACTTTGTCCAAGAAGGGTAAGGAGAATTATTCTTTAAAAGTTGTTCGGAAAAATAATTTGTGAAGGGTAAGGCTGAAACTTTAAATTATGTATGATAATACATTAACAATGATAAGGGTATTTTGGTAACTTTAATGCCTTTATTACCAAAAAGCAAAGGGAAATGAGGTATTTGCACTTTTTTCTCAAAACTATAGGAGATGCCTTTGTTATAGTCAAAACACAAAGGTGGTTTATAGAATTGTTTTAAGATGATGCTTTTTATAATTTTACCTAAAAATAATAATAAACCAATAAAATTTATAAAAAATCTTTTTCAAAAAAAAAAGAAAACTAGCATTAAGATACAAAAAAATAATACAAAATTATCCAAAGAATAGAAAATTGGATGTTCTCACTAAAGCGCAACTTAGATTGTGATTGGATAAACTAGACATAACCCCAAAAAATAATAGTTGAATTGAACTTAGATGGATACCACTTAATTGGAAATGTCATAGAGCTCCATCTTCAGTTTTGCTTATCAATAAAGCTCGTGCATCGCACGGACCCTGACTAGTTACTCCAATAAATTGCCTAAAATTCATTAACTTTATTTGTATCTTTATCCATTTCAATTTAACTACAATTTTATATACCTTAGATATATTTACATTAAATTATAATTATTAATAAATATTAATTTAATTATATTGAAATGAAGATATTAAATGATATATTATTAGGCTAAATAATCTACTTCCATTTAAAAGATAGTTGATTTTAGTAATTTGCTTTTTAAAATAAATATTACTTACTTCACCCAATAAATAAAATTAGTGTTTTAAAATTAACTTGGAGGCTAAATAGTTTTTGCTTCTAGGCCATATGTTAATGATTCAAATGCCTTGGTTGGATGAGTCAAATTTTGACACATCATCTATCTATATATGTACAATATGACGTCTAGTTGTTTCTAATTTTTCATAAATATAAGAGCCAAAAACTAAAATTTAAGGCCAAACAATTGTTTTTTTGTTTTTTTTGTATAGTGGGACTGCAAAGATCGTAAAAAGTTATCTAATATAAAAAAGATCATTCCGAATTAGACAATTGAGCACAAAATTAAAATTTCCAAGAGTTTTCAATACATTGTAAATTGTAACTTGTAACCCAATGACCAGGTCAAAAGGGTCAATGGCTCAACCACTTGGGTTGAACAGGGTGAGTTTCAGGAAACCTGAAATTAGAAATAGAGTTGAATGGTGGCTTGAATGGTTCAACTATCTGAATCAATAACAAGTTGAAAACATTGAATTAAACATCATAAAAATTATAACCCATTTATACTCCATTTGAAAATAATAAAAATTAATTAACCTAGTAAAAATAATAAGTTACTTAAATGAAATAAAAATGATTGTTAATCATTTGTATTGATATGAATTAATTAATAAAAAGGAATAAGATAAATTAAAAACTAATATTAATTTAAAATTAATACAAAACTATCAATTATTAGTTTTGTAATTAATTTTTACTAATTCAAAACCAACTTAAGCTCAATTGAAAAAAAAACTTAATATAGTTAATTAAATTTAATAAGGATTAATAAAAACAAACTATTAATTTTAAATATAGCTCAATTAATTTAAAATCAATTTAAATTCCATTAAAAATAAGGAAAAAAATACAAAAACCTCCTTGGATTTTCTAACAATGCTACAAAACTCCCTTGTGTTTTGACCTCAACAAAAATGCTGATGCAATGCATTATTTTTTTAAGTACTAAATTTACCCTTAACTAATTTCATTCACATATAATTTATTAAAACAACTTGTTTCCTTTTACTTCAACCTTTTTACTTTGAGTGTGTGATAAAATAAATTAGTTATGAATAAAGTTGAAACTTTAAATTACGTACAACAATACCTTAATAATAATAAGGGTATTTTGGTAATTATAATGTCTTATTACTAAAAAGCCAAGGGAAAAGAGGAATTTTCACTTTTTTTTTTTCAAAACTATAAGAAAGGACTTTATTAGGTTCAAAACACAAAGGTAATTTATAAATTTTTATAAGAGGATGCTTTTCATAATTTTACCTAAAAATAATAACTAATAAAATTTAATAAAAATAATACAAAATTATCTAAAACATAAAAAATTGGACACTCTAACTATAATGCAACCTAGATTGTATTATTTTGTAATTTACATATTTGTATTTATACTCCTTCCAAACTGAGCCTAAATAAAATACGTACATCTCATGGATCATGACTAGTATCCTATTAAAAAATAAAAAATAATAGTTTACCAATTTTAACGTTGGAAGGACAGGCTCATTGGTCCTGGTAATGACCCAATCACCAGTTTATCAAAAGACAACGTTATCGGTTGAGGTTCTTTTCATGACAATTCACACAGTGTACCGACAATCTATCGTTTTTGGTGGTTCTCCATGTCAATTGTTCGCACACCATCGGTTCCACATTCCAGAAACGTTTGAACCGTGAGATTGGTATTGGCCATTCACTTGTTCGAAGAAAAGAAACAGGCTATCCTGATCATGGATTGAACGGCCAGGATTAATTGATATATTTATCTGATGATTGATACACTAACGTAACGAGACCCATCAAGAGATTATCCGGTTCCTATCATTCACTTGGGTGGGCCCAGACATAATTGGGATAATATTTCTTTCTTAATTCGTGGGCCCCAGTTTAGTTGGTACTTGGTAGCTGGGGCACCTTATTAGGCTGCCTCCGAATATTTAAAGAATATTTTTTCTCAAAACCGCCGATGAATTCGATGGTCTGTCTCGGACCTCTCGGTGTGTCTCCGCATTAATTCATCCAACCAGATTTTCTTTCTCTTTTGGACTAAAACTAGGACCTCGTTTACGTTTAGCGGTGTGAGCGGCTGAGGCTGGCTAGTGCTACCCACACGGGCCGTCTGGCTCACGGGATCTTAGTTCACAAAACAACCAAACAAAGCAGCCCGTTTCATCCGTCTATTTCGTTTGGAGACAAACAGGAAACGGACAAATGGCAAGGGTGATTAGTTTTTGTCCTTTTTAAAATTTAATTTGTGACAAAACCCCTAAATTTCTAAATTACCTTTTTTAATATTGTTTGGATTTCCATTAATCTTTTTTATTAATTTTCAAATTTTAGACGTAAATATCATATTTTTTACTTTTCGGAATTTATTCATTTACTCTGAAATTTGATATATGAAAATGCAATAATTATATTAAGAGATATATTGATATTGGTGAACTTACTTTCATTTGAAATCTGAATGTAAAGAATGTCGTTCCGATTTTTGAAAATTATGAAATATTCATTTTGACTCGTTTTTGTTTATTTTTTGAGAATATCATTGAAAAACAAAAAGTTATATACTTACACCCTTACAAAGAGATAAGAAGAAACTAAAAACCATTTTTCCAAATTAAAAGATTTATCTTAAAAAAATAATAATCAAGAACAAACGATCAGACCCACGTTTATCAAACACTACCTAATTTAATGCTTTTTTCAGTTGTAAAAAAATGATATTATATTTGTTGCAATTTTAGGTTTTAGTAGATATTTTTTTTTTTAAATTTTAATTCTAATTTTCATTTTATAGAAGTTACTAAATGGATATTTTGGTAAGTTAAAACGAAGAGAGGGCCTTTATGGGAATCTGAACGTTCACTGATTTTTTTGTCGCAAATGAAAATTCGGTGAAGGGTCCAAAATATGTCCGTGGCATTCACGGCCCGTGGTGATGGCATATACTTGCGAGAGGAAGAGGATAGGCACGACCGAGTGTAAACGCGTAGTTGGCAAATGAGATAGTTGTTCACAGTATCTGTTCCTCTTGGTTTTTTCCACTCCACTCGAGCCCACACGCGCAGCTCTCCACCTCCACTATTAGAGCCCAATACTCCTCGTCCTGTTCGACTTCTGTTTAGAATAAAATTCGAAGAAGAAGCATGGAAGCTGATGTTTTGATTGATAGAGGAATCTGGCAGAGAAACTCCTTTTTATTGTTAATAATCTTGATATCCTTTATCTTTCGTGGTTTCGATTAGTTGATTTCATCAGGTATGTTTCCCACTTTGTTCTTCTTTTTGTATTTGTTTCTGGGTTTTTCGTATATTTTTATTTGGTGGTGTTTGGTGTGTGTTTTGATTCAACTTTCTACAATTTCCTGCAGGGATTGGAGGGTTTTGAGAATTGAGTGAGCTGATTTTTGGGTTTGGATTTTGGGGTTTTTTTATTGGTTTTGAATTTTTGGTTCTTTATTTGCGTCATGGTATCGATCGAGATGGGTTTTGGAGGTTTTAGGAAGGAAGAGTATGTAGGGGAACTGCTGTCTTTTCTTGTGGTATTGTACATTATTCCTTGGTTACTGGCTTCCACGGCGACGGCGAATGTGGTGTTGGTTGCAAACAATTTAACTATGTCCTTTGAAGACATTGAAGCTAACTTCGGTAAGTTGAATTGCCTTGCTTTTGTTTTATTGCGATTTGATGTTGTCTCTTGATTGAGATTTCTTCATTTGCTTCAATTGGATGTGGAGTATGTATATTTGTTGATGCAAGATAGGTAGAAGTTATGAAATCCTTTGTTTGTTCCAGGAGGAGAACTTTGATGCTTGTAGAATATAGTAGATTAATTGTTTTCAATGTAGTTGGGATTTAAAAGTTTTTTGTAGTGTGTGTTTATCTTTTTTAAACAATTTCAGCTCCGGCGATTAAAGGATCAGGCGAGTGTGGAAAATTATATGTGGCAGATCCTATTGATGCATGCTTGCCCTTGACAAATGAAATGGATACAGAAGAAGGTGCAAGGCCGCCATTCGTGTTGATCATCAGGGGTGGATGTACCTTCGAGGACAAAGTTAGAAGGGCACAAAATGCAGGGTTCAAAGCAGCTATTGTATATGACAATGAAGATAATGGTGCCTTGATTGCAAGTAATGTTTTCATCCTTGAGATCATTTTTCTTTTTTTTTTTTGTTTCAGATATTCATGTAAATATTCCTTGATGTAGGCTTTTTTCTCTGTTAAAAAGCAATAGTGCAATAAATATTGTAGAATTTGGTTGGGAATATTAGATTGCACTAATGTTGTCTGATTTATTTTTATTGCTGTTATCTCTATGCTAATTGGTTAGCGTAGTGGACAAAATGCTATTCAAGTTATTTTTTTTAATTGATATATAGATGCAATTATTTGGTAATATAGTATTTATTTTTATTGGTTTCTTTTAGCATCACTTGTTTTGCTAGAAGTTCTAGAACTCCATTTCTTTATTGGTGCATCTGAAATATGAGAATCCTTTGTTTATAACTCTGATCTTTATTACCAAATGAAAGGTACTGCCTCTTGTACAGAGTGAAAATTTTGTGCACATATTGCTAAGTTAGGCTTGGAGTCTCCCCACTGTAACATAGCTCATTCATGGTCCTCACAGTCACAGGCCTTTTAAAGCACAAAATGACAAGGCAACACCCCATAATCTCCTGTATGTACATGCCATTAGAGAGGTGGGTGCTCTAACCATCACAATGGACATATTGTTCAGAAGGATTAGAAGATCAGTTAATTATGTAGCTAATTGACCAGCTAGGTGTGAGATACACATGAATTCTTTCTATTGGGAGTCCACAAGGGTAGACTCTAGAGCTTATTTGTAGGTGTTTTATACTTTGGTTCCCTCCTTCAAAGAGGCTATGTATGACTGCTATTCCTTCTTTGGATTTCATTAACAAAGCTTGATCTGTTACCAAGAAAAAGTTGGTAGATGATGGAGTTTGTCAGCTTTATGGTTGGTGTTGGTAGATGATGGAGTCTGTAATTTCCTTTTCATACTTTTTTTGAGAGAAGCTAGCTGATTTCATTAAAGAGTAAGGGGGGGGGGGTACAAAGGCCTTGATTACAAAAAAAATACAGAACCAAAGTCCATAAATACTTGGCATTGTTTTTGGAACTATACAAACATTCCCTTCCCAACCCAGATTTTGCTAAATAATCTGTCGCTTGATTTAACTCTCTGGGTAGCCATCTGAAGCTACATTGCAAACAGGAGGATACCTCACAAATTTCTAACAAGTGGGAGAGCTTCCAGGGTCTAGAGGCATGTCCAGATGTCCATTTTATTGAATTTCTTGAGTTGCCTTCCATTGCTAGGGGCCCAAACTGCTGCTTTTCGGTGATTCTGGGACCTTCAAGGAGAGCTCGAATCTCTGATTCAGCTGCATCTTCTGCCTTGGAAGGGCCACTATACACCCAAACCAAGACACCATTAGATCTGTGCAAAAAGACCCCAATTGCAGCTTTGAGAGAACATCATGAGCCTTTCCGAGATTTCCATTGAAGTTTAGATATACTTACTATCCTGTCTCGGGGTGATAGTAATTGGGGAAGATGGCATATTCTGGAGGTGAATTGGGGAAGTCAGCATTAATTCTGACCAATTTCTCTGCAAGTCATCCAGGTTGAAGCAGGCAAAGATTTAACTGGTCACCATCCAGCTATTAAGTTGAGCTTGTACTCGACCTCTTAGAGTCTCCAAGGAAGAGTAGCTCTCTTCCCCTCCAGAATATTGGGTGGTTTTTAGGAATTCAAATGGACATATTATTGCTTTATACTCAGGGGTCCTGCGGGACTAGGGGCAACCAAGAAATTTAAGTGGCTGACCGCTGACCTCAAATATAGTTGTAAGTATTCAATGGGAAAGGAGATTGGTAAATGGGACTGGCAAATTCTTTGGCTAAGTAAGGAATAACTAGAGATCATTTGTATTAGGCTCAATCATAATTTGTTTCATGTAGTTCAAGTGGGAGATAAAAAGAGAATATCATGTGTGTGTGTGTGATGAGAAACAATTATTCTCATCAGCAGACTCTACTGCCCATCCAACTACATTTCAAATGGGAGAGAATGGAAAAAGGGAGGACAGTTTCAGATGGTGATTAGATGGAAAAAGGGAGGACAGTTAAATGTAAGAGGTATAAACCTCCTGAGAACAAGGAGGCACAAGCCTCTTAAAGAGGAGGAGGAGGAAGAAGAAGAACAAGAGGAAGGGGATCTCATTTTGTTTTTTGGTTTCATTGTTATGAATTATCTTTTCCATTAAGAAGATTGAAGATGCATAACACTTTTGTTCTCTCATTGCTTCTATCCTTACTATTCTCTTTTTGATAGTTCCTCCTCCAAGGACTGAAGGTACTTTAAGAATACTGCTCAACCTGAAGGGTTGATCCTGTTGTAATACCCTCTGCAATAGGGTCTGGGTCCTTGCTCAAATCAGATCTTAATCTTAAGGTCTCTGAATTCTAGGTTTGCTTCCCTTTTGATAACTTTAAGAATACTGCTCAACCTGAAGGGTTGATCCTGTTGTAATACCCTCTGCAATAGGGTCTGGGTCCTTGCTCAAATCAGATCTTAATCTTAAGGTCTCTGAATTCTAGGTTTGCTTCCCTTTTGATAACTTTCAACTTCTCATGTGCTCCTAATATTGAATCCCCTTCTTTTACTTCAACTTCATTGAGACAATGGACACGATTTCTTGTCTAAATTTTGTTTTTCTTAGAAATGCTTGGCAAGTCGGATATAAGAATAACAAACATCTTCTGCAAATATTGTTTTCTTCAAAAAGATGATTGGAAAGTTGGATATAAGAATAACAAACATCACTTGTAGAGTGAGGTGAATCTCTTTGCATGAAACGTTACCTTATTGAGGAAGATTTTATGGAGGTTTCTGCCCTTCACAATTTGTTGGATTGTTTAGAGTGAATTCCACTCAAACATCCTTGAAGAGTCTTCAAGAGAATAGTTTGTTCTCGTTAGAGGTTTCACCCCACTCAACTTCAGGGCAACCAAAGTACCTTAATGCTGTAGTTGGCCGCGACAAAGAATGCAGCTACGCATGGTCAAATCTTGGTATCTCACTACAGCTGTCTGAGGATGAATCCTCTTCATTGGAACCCGAACCAGGAGGGCAAAATCATGCCACCTATCCGGGATTCCTTTGACTGTGTTTCAAGACACCCATCCTGAATTCGAGCTTGAGGACAAGCTCGTAGTCTAGGAGGGGAGTAATGATGTGGGCATCGGCAGCAGCAACAATAATTTAGTGTTCTCAGCAGCAGCAATTTAGTGTTCTCATCCTATCTTATCTATTCAGTTTTCTTACCTTATCAGTTCAGTAGTATGGATTAGTAGGGAGTCTTATCTTATCTTATCAGTTCAGTAGGATAGATTAAGGGAGTCTTATCTTATCTTATCTTAATAGTTCAGTAGGATAGATTAGTAGGGAGTCTTCCTAATTAGCAAGGAGTCTTCCTAAAAGTAGGACTCTTATCTCTTGTAATCTCCTATTTAAGGAGCTAAGAATATTGAATAAGGGCATCGAAAATTTCAGTCAAGAAAGAGAGCAATGAGAGTTAGGTGATCTCTTGGACAAATCACCATTAGGGTGCCAAGATAGGTTCATCAAGCAGGGAGGAACAAGGGAAAACAGGAGGTTTTCCCCGTGACCGACCCATGACGAGATCCTATTCTCGGGCCCATAACAAAGTGTTCCCAAACAGGGGCTAAATATTTACAGAAAAGTAATTTTACCCTATTTTTAATCAATATCTACCATATATGTACCTAAAACAATAGAATTTACCACTTGTACACTGGAAGTCCATGATGATAATAATCAAGTTTAATTATAAAAAAATCAAGTTTGATTTGAAAATCAAATAATCCACATATAATGGCTATTTATCCTATATATAATGAAAAATAAACTCAATATATTGTCTTAAGTAGTGTAAATAAATCAATTTCTAGTAAAGTCTTCAAAACCAAGTCACCCCTGACAAAACTAAATATAAACCAAAAAAAACAAAGTGAACTAATTCTTAATTGAATTGATTAAAAAAGATTCAAACAAAAGATTCGAATAAAAGCCCTTGGGTTTCATGATTTAAATCATGAATTGTATCATAAATCGTAAGATTTTGTAAACAGTGGAGAACTAATTCTTAAATTGTATGTCTTTCATGTAACTATTGTCATCCTCCTTGTTATAACATTTGAATAAATATCTAATTGGAAGAAGGAAAATTGAAATCAGTTTGACTTTCATGCATACTGGAAAAAAAAACATATCGGATTAGAAACCCAGTTAGTAATATGGATATACATAATGCAAACATAAATTGATGTACAATGAAAGGGGGAAAAGAAAATTAGGATAACTACAAACAGAAGTTAGAGGATTAAACTAATTATGGTAAATATACTGTTTGTTGAAGGAACTAAGTGTCTTTATCTTGTTATAAATATGGTTGGGTTGTTGAGTCCTAGTGTTGCATGTAAGGTTCAAAATATCGAGGGGTGTATCAATACTTTGAACCTTGTATATTTTTAATTTTTTACTTTTTTTTTTGAAAATTTCAGAGGAGCCCTATTTTTCAGTCTTTTAATTATTAAAAAAAAGTTTCTGAAAATACCTTAAAATAGGTGTACCATCTAGTAAAAGATATAATATGATTAGGGCTGCAACTTGGGTTGGCTTGAGTTAGCATTGTACACTGTTTTGTGCTCGGGTCTATGGGCTGGGCCCATTCAAATTTGAAAAAATCCCAACTTGAGCCCATCCAAGTTGCACTCCTAGATACGAAACACCTGATATGGGTCATATCCATTGTTCATAGAATTGGACTGGTCATAGAACTGGAGAAGGGAGAGGTTCACGGGTCAGAGGTTCAACCGGGGGCGAACTGTGATGATGTGGCATTTATGTATATATATTATGGGCCATATATTCATCAAAAAAATTATGGGTCATATAAATGCTATATATAATATATTTTACAACTTTTAATATACTTAAATATGGTAAATGGATGGAAAATTCCTTAATTTTTAAAGCAAATGACCAAGGTTCAAGTCTCTTAATTTACATTTTCTTTAAAATATGTGTAATAAAGTAATATATACAATAAAGTCATTAAATAGCACAAATAAAGAGGTGGTTTAGTGGTAATTAAGCAATATATAAAAATAAGAGGTCATGGGTTCAAATCTTGTCACACTCAATTTAGAATTTTAATTACTTAGTGACCTAGGCAGTTTCATGAAACCAGGACCCATTCAACGGTTTTCTGGTTAAATCAGATGGTTAGCCAATTTTCACCAGGTTTTTAGACATTATGGTTCTTGGGGTGTGATCGAACCGGCCAGCCCCCGGGTCACGGTCAACCAATCCAACCGGCCGGTCTGGTCCGGTTTTCTAAACACTGGTCATATCATATTGAAAATTTGAACCTTGGCTTGTATAAGTTCTCTTTAATGAGCAATGTGTCATGCCAGACATGCATCCAAGTCCGATGCTCAATGGATTCTTGAGGGTACTTGCACATTTCCTTTTTATCTCCTTGCTTATTTGACAATGAATAACTAATATATACAAGATGAATCCATTTTTTGTAGGTGTATAATGTTAGAATTCGTTTATCAAATATATATATATATATATGTGTGTGTGTGTGTGTGTGTGTGTGTATAGGTGTGTCTGGGAATCCATGTGTTCTCATCTTGCCAAGTCAGACTCTTGGGCACACATCAGATTCTGACTACTGTGTCTGTCTATGCACACTGTTGTTAACATCTTGTTACTCTAATATTATGTCTACAATAAAAAGACTGTTCTTTAAGAGGATTGTTTGAAACTTAGCATATTCCTATTACAAAATTTGTTTGATCTTTTAGGAAATATCTTGGCAAATCTACAATCTGGTATTATGTTCTAATCTGACTTCCTACTATTTTAGGTCCAATTCTACTTTTACATTTGTTAGAAACCTGTACAGTGATGGTCATGTTTTTGAAGGCAATTATTAGAGCATATTATGTATGCTGTTAGGTCTGGAAATTTACACATCCACTAGGTTAGATGATGTAAGCTGCAAATTCTGTTATTTATACTTGGTATATATTTAAAATAATAACTTAAGCCATTGGAACCCCCTTTCCCCACAAAAAAGATGGCATTCCTTGCAAATTTAGAAGCACCTTGACATTAATCTTTTTCACTATACCATATTTTGGTACCTTTCTTAGAGCAGTTTAAGTTCTATTAAAGGATGGCTATATCATACATTCTTATGTTGTGGAATCTTTACTATTTCTAATCCATGATTCTGTTGAAATTGCAGTGGCAGGAAGTGCAGTAGGTATTAAAATACATTCTATATTTATCTCCAAAGCTGCGGGTGATATACTAAAGCAGTATGTTGGCTGTCCTAATATGTTGTGGAATCTTTACTTATTTCTAATCCATGATTCTGATGAAATTGCAGTGGCAGGAAGTTCAGTAGGTATTAAAATACATTCTATATTCATCTCCAAAGCTGCGGGTGATATACTAAAGCAGTATGTTGGCTGTCCTAACATGGAGCTGTGGATTCTTCCAACATTTGAAAATTCTGCCTGGTCTATCATGGTCATCTCATTTGTTTCTCTACTGGCCCTGTCTATTGTGCTGGGTACTTGTTTCTACATTCGCAGACACCATCTGAGACGAGAACATCCTCAAACTCCTCATGTTAGGGAGTTCCATGGCATGAGCAGTCGTTTAGTGAAAGCAATGCCAAGCCTCATATTCACAACAGTTTTAGAAGATAACTGTACTTCAAGTACTTGTGCCATATGCCTTGAAGACTACACAGTGGGCGAGAAACTCAGAGTGCTACCATGCCGTCATAGTACGTACCTCTGACTGTACCAAACATGGTACTTTTTTATAAATATTAAGTTTCATCAGGAAAAATATGGTAGGGGAGAATACAAGAAATGCTGTCAATAGGTTGGGTTTGGTCCAGATTAAGGTAGACCTGGTCTTGAATTGACTAATATATATGTTAAGAAACCTAGAACTGACCCAATCATTAATCAAGATCAAAAGAGCTGTCTTAGTAAGACCCGATTATAATTGACAGTTCTTTTTTTAACCTGTAATTTGACAATAAACTTGCTCATTTATTAAGTTGACACATTTGAGTATGATAATATGAAACTATTATAAGTGTACCATGAGGGGTATCTTTGTACTATAAAGTTGGTTTGGGTATTAATCAGTTCAGGACATAATATTTGCATAGTATGTCCTGAACAGGACATAATATTAAAACCCATAACTGATCCGATTATAATTGAAGAAATAGTTGGTTAGTCACGAGTGTGGGGTTCTATACCCACACTCAGGCTCTAGTGTGTGTGGTTTCATACCCACACCTAGTTGTTTCTAATTTCTTTTATTAGTGGTTTCTAATTTCTTTAGTTTCTAATTTCTGTTATTAGAGGTTTCTAATTTCTGTTAAGTTGGGCTGGATGGCCTTATTGTTTCTATTTTTTGTTTATTTCCTATTCTTGTAAGGATCCTAAAAGCTATAAATAAAGGAGTGTATGGGGCAGCAGATTATTCACCACTGAACCCCTTCTTTCTTTTCTCCTCTCTTAACTCTCTCTCTCTCTCTTTCTCTCTTTTCTTCTCTTCAAACCTGTAATACAGTAAACAATTCTTCTTCTTCTTTCAAGTTGGTATCAAAGCCTTAGATCTAGGGTTTC